>BQKN01061101.1:0-17864 GCA_022839385.1 Asparagus kiusianus | reverse complement strand
ATATATCCTTGCACATACATTGCCTATATCTCTTTGTTAGGATATATATTGTTGTTCATATTGGTTATCCTAGCTTACATATCTTGTTGTATTTCATACTTGCTAGGATAACTTGTTAAGTAATTTTAATTGGCAATTTAATCGGATTAGATTAGTATAAGACCCTAATCACCCTCCTCTAGGGTCTAACAGGTCGAACTCGTATTCGATCTCTTCATCCACAGGGATCTTGATCAACGGCTAGGCATGACAGCCTCAACAGCGAGGCCGTTGGCTCCTACTGTGGTCGCCAGCGTGTTTTGGTGGAAAGTTAATTCTTTTATTAGTGGATTCATTATAACTTTAGTAGTTACAATGAACTCAATAAAAATAAAAACAAAAGATTACAACTCTCTTAAAACACACGCAACAGACATTTATGACCCGCTGCTTCTGTGGGATCTTGGCCTGTGTCGGGGTTTATTCGTGGACCACTAACTGATCAGATCCAAATATAAGTTTCTTTACCTCACAAAGGAGACAAGAAACTAAAGTGAATATCTTAGCAAGGCGAGATACCTACTCTTCTCGAGAATCACAGCTAGGTACGATCTCAAGAAAATAGATGAACAGATGCAAATCTCTTGAACTCTTCCTATTTATGCTGAATAGCTCGTCGAGATCTCTTTCTTCTCTTTAAAATTTGTGGTCCTCACTCTTCAGTTCGACAAGGCTTCACCGAGGCTCAAGAATTCCATATTTGTGCAAATGAAGGCCCAAGGGCTGTATTTATAGGCTTCAGAAGCTCGCTTTTCAGATAAGAATGGCCGGTTCCCTCTTATCTTCAGTTGTAATCACTTAACCATATTTCAAGATAGATTCAAATCAGTTTGAGAGGCTTTGGATCATGATCTAATAGAATCGGGGAAATTAACAGCGAAAAACTGCAAAAAACAGCATTTTCGAGGCCTGAGACAGTCTTTGTGTCTTGGCTGACACAAAGTGTGTCTCAGCTGCCCGAGACACACTTTGTGTCTTAGCTAGCTGAGACACAGTTTGTTTCTCGCCTGGCTAAGACACTTGGTGTGTCTCGGTTTTCGACCGAGGCGCCATTTTGCGCTCCTTGACTGTTTTCGCTGTAAGATTCCCGTCCGATCTCGGAATGAAACGATTCAAAGTGTGTTGGAAAGATGAAGAAGAGTTCTATAATCTTCTATAGGTGAATCATATGTGAGGTAGATGAGACATGAGTGGTGCTTCACCTTTCGTGAGTGAAACGTAACTCCCGATCGGATCGTTTCTTCATTATTGTGTTGTTCCGTTGATTCGTACGCTTCGTCAACTCGCTTCATATGCTTGTCATCATAAGATAATCCTCCTTGACTCAAATAATAATATTTATCATCTTCTCTTTGTCTTGAGCTGTGTGTAGGAACCCACAGGCAATTTTTGACGCCTACACACATGTCTACCCTTCATAATTCTCCACCTCGTACATCATTTGATAAACCTTAAATTTTGGACGAACACTAGAAGAACACTGTGAACATCACCAGAGAGATCTAAAACCACCAAACCAGACCAAACCAGGCCAAAAACCAGTTGCGCCACTTTATCGTGGCTGCCTACGTACCCTCCACCAGGATCAAGCTAACCGTAGTTTAGAATTTGTTCTCCATATAATTATTGTCTCCATATTACCCCCATCACCGCCCAGAAGGGTCATACCCTCTTGGGGAGATCAATACGAGCTGATATGAAGCAAGTCCAAGCAATGCTTATACTTTCTACCTGTGACTACCTTGGTTAACATGTCTACGGGATTCTTATTTGTATGTACCTTCATAAGAGAAATATCACATTCCTCTATGACATCCCGCATGAAATGATATGTAACATTGATATGCTTGGTATGAGTATGATGAACTTGATTCTTCGCTATGTGAATCGCACTTTGACTGTCACACCACAAGTTCATGTTCTCCTGTTCAATCCCCAATTCGTCTAGAAGACCCCACAACCATAATGTTTTCTTCACTCCCTCCGCCATAGCCATGTACTCGACCTTTGTAGTAGAAAGCATCACTGTAGCCTGTAACATTGATCGCCAACTAACTGAAGCACCATGTATTCTAAGCACATAACAAGTAGTAGATCGTCGTCTATAGATCGCCCGCATAATTTTGAGTCAACAAATCCATCAATCTAACATGTATCTCCACCAAAACACAGACCCGTATCAGCGGTACCCTTTAAGTACCTTAGGACCCACTTTACTGCTTCCTAATGTACCTTTCCCGGATTCACCATAAATTTGCTGACTACACTGACCGCCTATGAAATATCTGGGCGTGTACACACCATGGTGTACATCAAACTACCAACTGCACTAGCATAAAGAACACGCTCCATGTGTGCCTTATCTTCTGTTTTAGTAGGAGATTGTTTACCTAAAAACCAAAAATATGGAGCCAATGGAGTCACCATCGACTTTGCATTTTGCATCCCGAACCTTGTGATAAGTCGCTCTATGTAGCCCTTCTGACTCAAGAACAATAGCTGATTCGCTCGCTCTCTTCTAATCTCTATACCCGGTATTTTCCTTACAGTGCACATGTCTTTCATCTCAAACTCTATACCAAGTTAAGATTTTAGCCTATCTATCTCCACCTTGCTCTTAGAAGCAATAAGCATGTCATCCACATACAAAAGAAGATAGATATAATCACCTCAACGAAGCTTTCGAATGTAAACACAACAATCATGATCACTTCAAGAAAACTCATGCTTCAGCATGAAGGAGTCAAATCACTTGTACTACTACCGAGAAGATTATGTCAGTCCATAAAGTGATTTCCTCAAGCAAAACATATGATTCTCCTTGTCCTCAATCTTGTAGCCCTCAAATTGATGCATGTAGATCTCTTCATCTAAGTCTCCATGAAAGAAGGATGTCTTTACATCAAGTTGTTCCAGCTCAAGATCACTATGAGCAACAATACTCAATAGCACCTGAATAGAAGTGTGTTTCATCATCGGAGAAAATATCTCATTGTAATTCACACTCTCTCTTTATGCAAATCCTTTAGCCACTAGCCTTGCCTTGTACCTTGTACCATCAAGCTCTGAAGGATCTTTCTTTCTTTTATACACCCACTTATAACCAACATCTTTTCTTCCTACGGGCAATGGGACCACCTCCCATGTTTGGTTCTTTCGAAGAGATTCCATCTCCTCCTCCATCTCAGCCAACCAACTCTAACTATCTCTATCTCGAATAGTTTCTTTGAAGGAGACCGGCTCATCATCCTCCACCGAAAGTGCGTATTCCACCAAATTAGTACTTTAGGGGTTGATCAGCCCCCAGCTTTAGTACCTGCTTGTATGCTCGTCTTAGCCTAGTGGTAGCCAAACTATCCTCAATCTACTATTGTTGTAGTGCTTGTGTATTCTCCTGCTAAACCTCCTCCTGCTCAAGCTTATCATCTACCTGATTTCCTACTTGAACATAACTAGAACCTGGTTAGTCTTTAGGTTCTATTTCAATAACCTGGGACTTTGAAGTCCCAACAGCCCTAACACCATCATCCTTGGGTGCCTTAGCAATCATAGATTTCTCATCAAAGGTAACATCCTTGCTGATCATAAACTTCGATTCTTCTGTACACCAAAAGCGGTAGCCTTTTACACCCTTTACATATCCTAAGAATATAGCCTTCTAGGTCCTCGCGTCATGCTTTCCCTCATTGACGTGATAATAGGCGGTACACCTGAAAATCCGGAGCCTCTCATAATCTGCATGCTCCCCTGACCACATCCTATAGGGTGTATCACCATCTAATGTAGAATGTGAAGAACGGTTCACAATGTAACAAGCTGTAGCCACCGTTTTTGCTCGCCATTCCTTACCCAATCCAGCATAAGACTGCATACTCATTGCTTTCCCATAATGTTCGGTTCAGTCTCTTCGTGACCCCATTCTGCTGTGGTATTGACCTGACTGTCCAGTATCGAATAATACCCTCATAATCACAGAACTCCTTGAAGGCACCATCTGTGTATTCTATACCATTGTCAGATCTCAATGCCTTCAATTTCTTCCCTGTCCTGTTCTTAACCATTGCCTTCCACTTCTTGAATGTCTCGAACACCTTATTCTTATGCTTTAGAAAATAAATCCAAGCATATCACGAATAATCATCTATGAACGAGATGAGATATCTAGAACCCCTTTGGAAGTTGTTTAAACTGGACCCCAAACATCCGTGTGCACATAATCTAGTATCCCCCTGCTCTTAGACTTGCTTCTCAGAAACTGGATCCTGTGCGCCTTTCCATACACACGATCCTCGCAAAAATCTATGTAAGGTTTCTTCAGATCTTCAGCAGACCCTCCTTACTAAGCAGAACTAGACCCTTCTCTGACATGTGCCCAAGCTATCTATGCCATAACCTTATGAGCTCACATAGGTCTCCACCATTTCCTTCAGTTCTAACCGTTATATCTCCCATCACTGTCGTACTTGAGAGAGTATATATATTACCGTGACAAACATCGTTCATCACTACAAGGGAGCCCCAAACAACCTTCTTCACTCCGTTCTCTGTAACAATCCTACAACCACCAGAGTCTAATGTACTAACTGATATAAGATTCTTCCATAAGTCGGGAACGTACATCACATCTGTCAAGGTTCGGACCACTCCATCATGCATATTGATCTTGATATTACTTAGCCCTATCATTTTACAAGCATGGTTGTTCCCCCATCAATACAATTCCACCATTAATACTTCTGTATGTAGTAAACTACTTCCTATTTGGGCACATATGGTAAGAGTAACCTAAATCAAGAATCCACTTCCCAGAGATATCCTTGTCATCCATGACGACATAGTATTCCTTCTCGCTCCCTTCCTCTGAAACATAGCTCGCTTCTTCCTTACATTCTCTCCTCTCAGTCTTGTTAGTATTCTTCTTCCCACCTAGTCTCTTATTTGGACAGTCGACCTTGAAATACCCAACTTCACCGCATTTGAAGCACTCTCTTCTCGCAAAAGGTCTTGATTTAGATCTAGACTTTCCTCCCTTACCATTTTCTCGCTCATTGCTCCTTCCTCTAGCAAACAATCCCTGCACTTGTTCTTTGTTACCACCATTAGTCATGTCATTGGTTGTAATCTTCCGAAGGTCATTCGTTAGAAGCGTCATTCTGGTCTCATTCATCGTCAAATTGTCTCCCACAAGTATTAGTGTTTGCACCAGGTTCTCATAAGACTTCAACAGAGATAGAAGTAGTAGAAACGTCTGATTCTCATCTTCAACTATCACGTCTATGTCCTTTAAGTCTGATATGATCCTATCAAACTTGTTGATGTATTCCCGAATTGATGAGCCATCCTCCATCTTGCAAGTATACAATTTGGATTCAAATAGATCTGGTTCATTAGACTCTTCGTCATGAAGGTGCTTTCTAACTTCGACCACACGCCCGCAGTCGTTTTCTCTCCATCTACCAAGAAAGCTACATCCCTTTCAAGGAAAAGGATAACCGACATCCGTGCTTCCAGATCCAGGTCCTCCCAATCCTCATCGGACATATTCTTATGCTTCTTCTGTTTTTCAGCCAAAGCCTTGTGCAATTTTTGCGAAAAAACATCGAGTTTTTCATCTGCATCCTCCAATAAGAAAAATTATTTTTTCCATTGAATTTTTCGATCTCATACTTTCCAACTTTAACTATTTTGCTAGTTGCCGTCATCCTCCGCTTGTATTAATAAATCTGCTTCTCTCAGAAAATTGCCAAGCATCACCTCAAACCGGAAGCTACACCACTCTTAATCTGACTAACAGCTCTGATACTAATTGTTAGGCGCAGAGCCAAGCCCTCACGCCGCGAAAGCGATATAACCGGAGAGAAAGGCTTGGCTTTTGTTGTCATAAAATCTCAAGTCAACCTCTATATTTATGTTTCACAAATAAAATAAGAATAGTAAGTAAAATATCTCAACAAAGTGAAATATATACTCTTCCTCTCATCAGTTCTAGGACTGACTTGTCGAGGGAACATACAAGCAATAGCCAACACCCAAAAAACAGTAAAGACAAGATATTTACGTAGTTCGGCAAACTTGCCTACGTCCACGGGGAAGGGAGAGGGGAGATTCCACTATGAGGAGAACACCGACGACTTGTACAATCCACAAGCCCGTCTCAAAAGAAGAAGATTTGATTTTTATCCAAAAGAAATTGACCTCTCTCTTGTAAAATCTCTCTAAAGCTCTCTCCTCAAGATCTCTTTTTTCTAGCCGCCAAAAATTCTTGTTTTCTTCTCTGCAGCTGACTAACCCTCTGTCTCTACTCACTACCGAAACCCTAGAAGAAGGGGTATTTATAGGAGAGGAATCGGATCTTTGTCTACTTGGGTGTGGCCCTCGGGTGTGGCCCAAACACGCTACACATGTATTGCTATACATGTATCTCGGGTGGGCCCTAGGCCCGCTACGCATGTCCGCTTTTCACAGTTGCCTATTTTTATCGTAGTGTTTGGCGGGTTTTATACTTCTTTTACCTCGTCTTCTGGGCTAAAATATAAGTATAATCCCCACATTTGGGGTTAGATGGGTTTACAGAAACAAATTTGAGTTTGGAGTAATTTAACTAATAATCCATGACTAAATGTTAAGTGAATAATTCTCTCGAAGTCAATATGTAGCCAACTATATAGACTAATTTGAAATAGGTAGTAAATTTCGGGACTAAATGAAATTATAAAAAACCCCTAGTTTTTAGAATATATTGAAAGATTCCGATTTAAATAAAGCGTAAATTACAAGCAACCCTTTTATCTGTCCTCAATTTTCTTATAAACCCTCTTATCTATTAACTTAATATGGGTAAACTTATGATATGGCAAGGATAAATTTAAATTCTGCAAAGCTTTGTGAAATGTGATTATGTGAGCATGTTCTGTAGACTTAAATTTAAGCCTCACACGTATATCACGAGTTAACTCTAAAGCAAGTTTAGATGAGGGGGCTTTTGTGAGACTGATTATGGATGAAGGGAGATTCTTGAAAGAAAAATTGAGTATAGTTCAAGATTTTATTTTTTAACGAAGTTAATACTTGGTAGTTTTTGTTGTTTATTAAAAAAACTGAGTATAGATGAAGGGAGTTTCATGTAATTTATCCTTATATAATTTGTTTTATTTAAACAAATCTTAAAAAAACTGAGTATAGATGAAGGGAGTTTCTTGTAATTTATCCTTATACAATTTGTTTTATTTAAACAAATCTTACATCACATAAAGGTAGATAATCAACAACGTTTAGATGTACCTCTCCCAAGGTTTTCCGAACGTTGTTATGTTGACTCCCAAAGTTTGATAGAAACGCTGGGAGGGCAGTTGTATTGTAGCTAACCGTTCCGAGCATTTTCAAGAAACGTTGGCTAATGACGACTTTTTTGTACAAATGTTGGGCCTTGATGGCCCACGCTGTAGGAGAAACGTCGGGAATGATACCAACATTTATTAATAGAATAATGTTACGCCCCAGCCATATGCGCTTGATACTATCGAAGTATCAATAGACAATTTATATTCAAGACCGATTTTATACACATCAGCACATTAAGGAACTTTTAAATTAAAATCATGTATACACAATAGCAGCCTTCCTCGTAAACAAATTCTCCCACATAATCTAAAACTACACAAAACAAAAGTAAAGACAACAAGTAATATAACTTTAAAAGTGCCAATGCCCATATCTATTACTATGAACTTTTGAGTCATAAACAACTTCTTTAACATCTTAAACATCCCCCTTGAGCTCTTGTGATCGGTCTCTTCTTCCTCTTTGAAACTTCTGGCTCCTCCTGACCTTTGTTGATGGCCTCTTCTTCTTCTTTTCTCATTCTTTTTAGAGTTAATTCCCTCATTCATCTGCTTGTCCATTCTATCCTCATCCTCAATTGATTCGCCTCCATTATCAAAACAATACAAGTTCACAATCTAACCACTAACCAAGCATGTAAGACTTAAACAAGCACAATATGGGAAATATTTTGCATACCAAAGTATGATGCTTGTCACCAATTTCAGCAGGAGTTGCGTGCAACTCCTAAGCAAACACACTATACTCGCAACACTAGGGTTTAGAGAGCCACCAAGCAGAGGCCCGCACGTCGATCTGAGCCGGAAACGCGTTTTGTCGCTTTCGACGGGTTTTCACGAGATTTTCTTCTGTTCCAAAGGTTCCTAGTTACCTCAATTTTATCTCTAAACGTAGTTATACAGTTATTAACTGAAGATAAAGAGGAATCCATCGTTCTTATCCAAAAACCCCCTAACCGAAGCTTATAAATACAAGCTCGGGGGCTCATTTCATCGGATCTGGAAATCAAGAGGGCGAAGTGCTGTCGAATTGGAGAGTGGAGCACGAATTTCAGAAGAGTTAGCAGATCTTAGCGGAGTTGCTCAATAAAAAAAGAGTTCGAGAGATCTGAGACTTGTTGTCCTCTTATTCCTCTGGATTTAAGCTTAGTCTTAATCTCGAGAAGAGCCGTAATCTCACTTGGTCGAGATTATCGCTGATGCAATTACTTCCTTCGTGAAGTAAGAGTATTGATTACCAATCTTCTGCTAACCGGATCTGATCCGTAGGCGGTCCACGGATAAATCCCGGCACCGGCAACGATCCCGCACAAGCAATAGGAGTTAGAACTACTATTATGTGTAGTTTGACGAAAGTTGTAATTTTTTGATTAAAAGTCTTATAAAAAGGCTATTTGTTTGAGTTTGTTGTAAACGCTTGAAGTTGTAATGGACTCATCAATGAAATCAACTTTCCACCCAAACACGCTGGCGACCACAGTAGGAGCCGACAGCCTTTATGCGAAGGCTGATGTGTCGCAACTTTGGATTCTCATCCCGGTTGAAGAAGAGGTCGAATATGAGTTCGACCAGTAGAAGTACAAGGAGTATTTGTCCTCCTCTCCCAGATCCGCCTCTCCTCGCAAATCCAAGAAGGTTCACTGGTCTTCGGATTTGAAGACCCAAGAAGATCTCCCCGCCACTGCTACACTCGTGGCTCACAACGCCCCGTCGACATCCGACGAGGATGAAACCGCAGATCTAAACCCCTTGAGCAAGGGGTTGACTGCTGATTACGTGCCCACTCTATCAAAGAGAGCATGTCAGAGACGGCGATAACGTCCAGCACGCCAGCTGGCCAAAGCCTTGGAGCCAGTTGATGGAATTCGCTATGAAGCGGATTTGAAGGCCACGATGCACCAAGCGCCGCAACGGACAGCCAACTCTTCCAAGTCAATGACGAATGAATGGGTCCGTGTCAAAAGGATGCGTTCAACCCTTGAAGAACGAATCCAGAAACATCATACGTTACCCGCGCATGCGTGAGTTCTCATGCAGGAAGCGCAGAAATTGAAACAAGAAGAGGTGGTCAAGAAGCCACCAAGATCACGCCGAGTCTGGAGGACAAAGTCAAAAAAAAACAGCGTCAAAAACAACCCAAACGGCGCCCGAAGGCGTCGAAAAACAAAAGAAACCACCTGCTGGCTCAGTCGGAATCCGGCCACCAAAGGGTGGCTCTCGCAAAAATCAGCCTGGTTCGGTTCGTTTCGTTGCTGGTTCACTTCCTGTAGTCCCGTCCAAGTTTCCAACAGCCCCTTTTACTGTCCCGACAAATCAAGCACCTCTGGTGGAGCCCTACGGCAGTATAGACTTATCCCGATTTAAGATGAAGATTACAGATCATCTCGGACCGTCGCACGCGGGTCGAGGCAAAGACCCGGTTAAAGAGCGCTTGGGCCCGTTGAATGAATCTCGAGCGATTTATTTGGTTGGGGGTCATAATCGTCCTCCTAAATAGTGGAAAAGAGCGCATGACGGAAAAATCCCAATAACTGACTTCATTGGATTGTGTGTCGAAGTCCAAGAGCCTGTTGAGGTCCTACACTCACGAAAACGTAGCCTGTTGAGGTATCATGTTTATGAGCCTACTCCTTAATCTTATTTTGATGATCACAAACAATTCCTAAAAATATGTGTCGAGTGTTTGTATTTGTTTTGTTAGGTAATCTACACAAATATCCAGTTGGAGGTTGGATGGACTAGAGCTTTCACGATCATATCCATTAGAGGATGGAAGGAAATATCGGTATGAAGCAATGCAATTCAAATTAAAGATTTAAGTTCAAGCTTCATCCGCAAGTTTACCTAGTCGTGCTTATTGAAGACCTTCATCAAGCTTGGGTATTTTTAGCATAGGTTTAAATTATGCGTGTTTAGTACTTTAAGCTTAATATCATATACACAAACATTTTATTGGTTTCTATGTATAAATATTTATACATATTTTAGTTTTTGTTTTCTATGTATATATATATATATATATAGTTATATACATATACACATTTTAGTTTTTGGTTTCTATGTATATATATAGTTATATATATACATACATATTTTGGCTTTCAAGTTTATATAAATATGAAATTATATATTTCAAATTTATTGTTTTGATTTGGTTTAGTTTTATAGATATGAAGCAAATATACATTCATATACATATTTTATGTTTCATATATATCATTTTGTTAAATGCATATTGTGCAAAACTTTATTTTTGCATAATATTGAGTTTTTGGTTTATAGACTTAACAACAATAGTTTATATCTTTAATCAAGTCTATAAAATTGTTTTACAAAGTTTTAAAACTTGGTTTATGTCAAAACATCAAAATTCAAATATCTCATGTTTTCATGTTTTGGACATATTTACAAAATGATGATATTTACAAATGGGAGGTGCTATTTGAAAATCAGTTTTTGTAACATGTTCATTTTCATGTTTACAAGCATTCTCTAAAGTTTTATATTTTTTAGAATTTATTTGCTATTTTTAAAAGGACTTTAAAATTCGTTCTCAAAAATCAATATAGGCTGAAAACTTGTTATCAGTCAACTGATGATATTTTATCAGTCGACTGAAGAAATATTTTGTAATCTTAAAAAGTTTCTGTTTTAATTCTGGTCGACTGACCAGTCGACTGATGAGGTCATCAGTTGACTTACCATGCTCAGCAGTCGACCGATGGGCTGTTAGCTACCTATAACGGTCAGTTCATCAGTCGACTGATCCAACTCGTCAGTCGACTGATGGTCTGTAACGGCTATTTTTTCAGTTTTTATTTTTTTGTCTTTTTACTGGGTTTCACTTGGGTTTTTGGGCTTTCTTTCTTTATCCTATATATACCCTATACTATTTCACTTCTGAACTAATTTAAGAAAAATTTTAAACAAGTTTACAAAGGTTAATTTTAAGTGTGTTTAAGTTTGTTTTCTTTATCCTATATATACCCCATACTATTTCACTCCTGAACTAATTTAAGAAAAATTTTAAACAAGTTTACAAAGGTTTTAAGTGTGTTTAAGTTTATTTTTGAGTGTGTTTTACAAGAGTTTTTTTGAAGAAAGTTTCACAAGAGGAGGAGATCATTTCTTTGCTATTTGGACTTCAATCTCATCTCTCGATCTCCCTCTTGATTTTTTGAGAAGTTTATGCTAAGCTCATCTCTAGCTTTATTTATATATTTGTTTGATTATAAATTTTATTAAGCTAGATTACTTATTGAGTTTGTATTTCACTTTTCTCATTGATTACACACACACCCCTTGAGCTTTTAGTATTATCACATATTGTATACATTTGGGTTGTGGGTTGTATCTTTGAGTGAGCTTAATTGAGTTCTCATCTTGTTAGAGAAAAAATTATTTGTATTTGAGTTTTTATTGTAAGATCACTTTATAATACACATTTACATCGAGAGGAGTGTGTGGTGAGGACGTAATCGATACCAAGAGGAGTGGCATCGATAGTAAATCCTAGTGAGAGGTAGTAAAGCCGAGCACTTGAGGGAGGCGATACGTGAAGACCAACACTTGAGGTGGTAGTTGGTATGGTTACATTGTGAGTGATAATAAACGTTGATCGGTGAACATTAAAAACCAATATTGTGAGGTGTAAACATTTTCGGATGAACGTCAAAAACCCGGTTGTGATAGTGGATTTCTTCCCGGGAGTGGGGAACGGAGACGTAGGTCGGAAGGACCGAACTCCGTGATCATACCGTGTGTTTGAGTTTGTTATTTGCACTATCTCATTTACATATTGTTTCATGTTTTTATTGTTCTTAGTTTAAATTCATAAACTTGCTTATATCTTATTGAATATCTTATTTGTAAGAGTAATTAATTAATAAGTTTCTAATTAGTATTAATATCGGATTAGATTAGCATAAACCTTATTCACCCCCCCCCCCCTCTAGGGTTCTTTCATGAGTACCATCAATTCACAATAATATCCTGTATTTATAATTGAATCGTTAAACATCGGTCACAAAGAAATGAAAAAATTTGTTTTACAATGTCTTGGGTTTTGTTGACCAGATAAAATAAAATATTTTCTAGCTTGCGGTGTTAAACATTAATTTTTTTAGTAACTCTAATTGTCCTAATCAAAATTACTCGTCGCATGAGTAGCGACCTGCACACATGGTGTAACGACTGCCTCGCTATCTTCGACATAGACCCAGGGAAATTGAATTCTCCGTATATAAATCAAAGTAACTGTATGTAACTGTATGTAATTTTACTAATAAGTTGGAGTAGCAAAAATACATTAGTAATATTAATTGATAGATGTTTAAATCCATAAAAATTATAAAAGACTATAATATAATAGCTTAACATCCATTAATTATAGTTTAGAAACATTAATCTCCGATGTTAATAATATTTATTGGGTATAATAATGCAAGGAATTACATATGGAGAAACTTTTAAAATGTTCAAAGATATCATTCAAAAGAATTAAGCTATTTCTATTACAAATGAGAAAGTGATAAAAATAAATCAAGAAAACATAGACTGAGTTCCATTGAAGAATAATTTAACAACTTTATCTCAATCAAAGAAGAATTCTCCATGGAAGATACAAGAAAAATTAGTAAGTATTCATAAATTTCATACTTTGTTCTTCAAATACTAAAGAAATTAAATATTGATACTATAATCCAAGGCAAATTATTAATAAAAATGCAGATATTTAGTTCAGATCTTTGTGAAAAATGACAGGGATAAAGCAAATGTAATATTATTGATATATTACAAACTCTTATTAAATGCACATTAGAAGAATTCATTGTAAAAAAAAAGAGGTAGCTCTTAATCTTATTTAAGTAATAAATTAGGAACATAAATAATTATATATATGAAATTAAAATTTATTCTCATTGAAATAGGAAAAAAATCAAAGTCTGTATTTCAAAAAGTTTATGTTAAACATTAGAAATACATTAAACTTCTTAGTGAAGTTAAACGAGAAGATAAAAGAATAACAAGCCTAGGAAAGATAACAATGCAAAGAATACAACTCCAGCCTGATGTCACAATCGATGTAGATGATGAAGACGTTATTCTAGAATTTTCCAGGAAAAAGATAAAAGTAAAGAATGATTGATCTTAGCTCAATAAAAAAATAAAATATAGGGAATAAAAAACAATATTTTTTGAATATTTTATAGAATAGTTCAATTATTTTGAGTGAAATTAGGAATATTTAGAAGGGAGTTTTATGAACTTTTTTCAGTACTTTTATATGCTTATGTTGATGTTTTTATCATATAAAAGTATACTAGAGTTAGAATTAATATTTAGTTTATACTTTTTATGAAGTCTATTAATAATTAATAAGAGTAAATTTTATATTCTCTTTTCTATCGTTTTAGTTTACTTTTATTCAATTATCTTGCCTTATTGGTTTAAAATATACACCTTTCTTGTATAACACCATTTTAATATTTTTTACTTTTACAACACTATACTTTCTCAAGTAAATATTGGATTTATGTCAGTCCAAATAATATGAAAATTCAAATTAGCTTTAGATTATATTTATTTTCTATCAATTCAAATATTAACATAAAATTTTAAATTAGGTATAGTCTATTTAAACAAACATCAAAGAAAATAAATAATCACAATGTTAAAGTTTAGAGACAAAAGTAAGCGCAAACTATTAAAATAGAACTAAGAAACAAATTTTAGTTAGGAAATAAGCCAAAAATAATTAATCATGGTATCTAACTATGTGCATTGTACATGTATAAAATCTAGTCATACTCCCTTTAAATGCACAAGTTCGAAAAAATATTTTGGTAGACAACATTGATGAATTCTTATTGGATATACAAAGTATGAAAATAAGAATATATTTTAAATTGAAATATAAATCTGTATGAATTTATTAAATGTCAAATTTATAAATGTATACAAGATGAATGGCATATATGTAAAAACCAAACAAATTAGTGAGATAAATAATGTTCGCCCCAGAGGTCGAATACCAAAACAGCACATACCTACAAATGCACATAATGAGGACGGGGTATAAGCAAAATCCACCAAACAAATTATAGAGAAAAAATCATTCTGGAAATTATAAGAAAGGAAAATTAAAACAAACGGTTGCGATATGAGGACATAACGTGGCGATCTCTCACCAACTAAAATTCAAGTAGTTCACTGTTGATGTTAAGTGATCAAACAGTCAATTATATGTGTGATGGGGGTGAAGTTGATAGGTGCTCCCTTCCCCGAATATCCAGTTCTGAATTGAGTAGTTGAAGCCTGCACAAATAGCAAATCGTGAGAAGACGGGGCTTAGTTCCCCCGTGGTTCCTTCGACGATCAAGTCAGTTGATGAACTTGAGTGGGGATATAAAGAACTGCATAAGTTCTTTAGTGTAGTTGAATTGCTCAGAATTACTTAGATTCAAGACCAGGGATCAGAGAGAGAGAGAGAGGTCCCCTGTATATTAGAATAATACCTCTATTTATACTGATGGTATAAGGGGTAGAATGGTTACTGTGGTCGAGCATAGGATGGCGGTAAAGAAGTATGGGTTTGTAGTTGCGTTAGCACCTACTTTACAGGTGTCGGTCGACGAGTAGAGGAGGGATCATCTCAGCATTAAATGAGAAGTGATCGGGGGCATGATGGTGCAGACATGGTCCGATGAGTCATGACAACTATCGGGGCTAGAGGTATGATGCGTCTGTCATGCATTAAATGTGATGTTGACACATTGTTAGTGGGAGAAGCTCAAGGTTAGAGTCATCCATTGGCTTGACTGAGAAGTAACCCCTCTCGAATTAACCCCGCAAAGTATTGAATAGCTGGTCGAGTGGGCTCGTAGCGAGTCGTCTCCGATAAGAGGACTAACAAGTACCACCCTTCAAGTCGACATAAGGGGATATTGACTTGACGAGTCGACTAAGTCTAGATCCTTGTTAGTTTTAGCCGCCAATTTGATTGGGGCATTGCATGTAGAAGTACACATGTCCGTTGCTGGTAAAGGGCTATACTTTAGCGGTTGAAAACACCATAACATTCACAGTACTGCATAATTAGTTTCAAAGTTTAATTATACTATTATTATTTAAATAGAACTATATTTACAATTGTTATCCTCTCACATGTAACATCACATACCAATATTTATATGCCAAGAAACTACAACAATTTTGTTAGCACTTTCATCTCCTTCTACATGTATATACATTTGTTATATTCTTCTTAATTTTAAAATAATTAATTATATTGTATATTTGATCTTTTTTCATATCAAGAAATATCAACAATTTTCACAGTACTTTTATCTATTTTCTTTTTATTAGATTAGAATAGAATATTTTATAGCAATTAATTATATTGTATGTTTGATCTATTTTTCCAGATCAGAAATTGTAATAATTTTTATAGCACTTTCATCTCCTTCAACAGGTATGCGTCTTTGCTATTTTTTTCTTATTAGATTAGATTAAATTGTTTAAAATTTATGAATTATGAAATTATAATAATTTTTATATTATTTTCATCTATTTTCTTCTTATTAGACTAGATTTGATTATTTTAAAGCAATTACTTATATTGTATGTTTGATCTTTTTTTTCAGATTTTAAAGTTTAATTATACTATTATTATTTAAATAGATACTATTTGTATAAATATCAAAGAGAATCACACATATCTTAGATCTCAATGTCAATTGTAATATTACATATGGGTGTTGGTTAAAATAAATTTTATGTATGGGCTTAGATAATTTAATTTTTTTAACACCCAAACTCTTCCACAAAATCAAAAGAGAGTAGCAATGCTATAGCTATAAATAAACGTATGACCACAGATATATTGAAAATGAACGAAGAAAACCACACAAATAAAAATCATATTAATTACACACACGCACCCACTATTTTCAAAACCACCACTCTCCATCTCCATCTCTTATATATCCACATACCAAATTAAACTGCTGGAGTTTCCCCTCACTAACTACACCATTGATTAACCCTCTTTTTTTCTTTATACTTAAATTGTATAACATTCATTGTGATGATGACTCACATGGGTCCTCTGCCTGCCTTGAACATCCAAAAAAAATAACGTACTAGGCATTGTAGTTAGTTAATAATTAGATTCTATCATTATAAACAAAATAAGTAAAGATTAATAATTCTTAAGAATATACTACGTTCTCTTATTTTTTTAGTGCAAACTTATTAGTTGTTTATTCCTGACCCTAAGAAATTTTCAAAGTTAATCATCTATTTCATAATTTTTTAAAAATGTTTAAATAAAACTTATGACAAATGTAATAATCCAAGTTTATAGATTTTTAACTCAAAATAAATCTGAATTTTTTATAGTAAGAAAATAAAAATAATAATTTTAATAGTTAACCACGTGCATTGCATGTGCATAATAACTAGTCATACTCTCTTTAAAAGCACAAGTTTGGAAAAATCTTTCGGTAGACAAAAATACCCTTGTAATTCAAATATTATTCCATTAAATAAAAATAAGTTGATAAATTGATGAATTCTTATTGGAGATACATAGTATAAAGATAATGATACAGATTAAATTGAAATGTAATCTAAATAAAATTATTAAATACCAAATTTATAAATATCAACAAAATGAAGGTTGTATATACAAAAACCAAATAAATTAATTAGAGAAATAATGTCTATCCCAAAGGTCGAACCCAGGAACAACGTAGACCTACAAAAATATATAATATAGATGAGATATTTACAAAATCCACCAAATAAATTAAATAGACAAAAGCCATTCTCAAAATTATAAAAAAATTAAGAAAAATAAAAATCATACTCCCTTTAAAAGCACAAGTTCGAAAAGTCAAAATTACCATGCATTATTTTAATTATTTAATTTAAATTATAATCTATCCTAATCATACTTATACCCTATCCTAATAGCTCATGAACTATCTATGGCTCAACAATTTAAATAAGATTAGTAAAATATATAAAATAGCTCCATAGTATTAGTTTATTACATGAAATATTACAAAAAAAAAGTTTTAAAAATTAGACAAAATACTGTCAAAAGTTTAAAATTACACAAAATAAAAAGTTAAAAATTTAGAACTTGGCAAAGAAAAGGGTAATTTATGTGATATTCTTTCATTAATATATATAAATATAACTTATAATTTGAGGTTTACTATCCCTTTTCAAAACCTAAAAATAGTCAAGTTGATACTGGTAAAAAATAGTAATAATAACAAATTAAAAATATCCAGTTAACGAATAAAAATTTTAAAAAATATGATAGATTAAAAATTAATGTTATTGTATAAATTAAAGTAACTGCATATAATTTTACCAATATGTTAGAGCAGTAAAAATACATAAGTATCATTAATTGATAGAAGACTCACTACAACAAAATACAACATTGCCGACGAAACAAAAACGTCGGCA
>BQKN01061100.1:0-29242 GCA_022839385.1 Asparagus kiusianus | reverse complement strand
GACGGCTAAGAATATGAGACTCTAAACCGGAGAGCCTATCCATATAGCTCTGCTCGAACTCCGCCTGCAAGCTAGCTCGGACAGAGTCCTCGGAACTGCTCAAGACCTCCGCGGCTTCAGTTCGCAACTTCATCAATCCCTCCTGTGTTGATCCCAGCTTGTCGAGCGTCCATTCACGAGAACGCTCTAATCCAACCAGGTCCTCGGCGATTATAGCAGCAGACTCTTCGGCACGTCCCAAGGCCTCCTTCAGCCTAGCTATCTCTGCACGAGTAGAATCTAGGGAGCTAAGTAACTCGGCTCTGCTAGTGTCCTTCCTCGTCAGGGTGGCCATCAGCTGTGCAACGGAGTGCTCGCGCGATCGGAGCTCGCTGCCAATGGAAGATCTCAGGTCACGCCACTGCGTCAACCTATCCTCCACCTGAGAAGATGCAAAAGAGGAAGCTCCACCAGCCTTCAGCTCCCTCAGCTCTTGGATCTCTGACTCCAGGACAACGAATTCAGCAGTGAAAGAATCGGCCAAATCCGGGTGTCCTTCGTCTCTCATCATCATCACGTGACGAGAAAAGGAACGCCTGAACTGGTCGAAACAGCAGTCTTTGTGAAGAAGCCTCTCGATCATACCGTTATAAAAAGTGGTGAAGAGGCCAAGGTCCATACGGAAAACGTCTCTGTCTGGATCGGTATCGACCAGAAGAGCGTGGACACGCTCATAGAGAGAGGATCGGGATCCTGCAAGCAGCAGTACAGGAAGATAAGGGACTATCAAAAATAATCGGAAAACCCGAAGGGGAAGTTCGAGGTATACCCATGCCGGCAGAAGTCCCTTCGGGTTGAGATCCGACGGAATCCGAAGTAACGACAGGAGTGGTCATAAGGGGTGTATTAACCCCCGTGGGCAAATCAGTCGTACTACTCGGTGAAGGTCGGAAAACGCCCGAAGCTGTAGAAGCATCAGGCACATCGCCTGGTCCTATGGTTACACCTCTTTATTAGCCAAAATGGAAATTTAGGCAAGTAAAGAAAAGTGGGATCGGAGATATACCTGTGAACGAATCACTCCCGAAGAGTGGTCGCATAGGTCTTCCCGAAGTCTGTTCGGCCAACATGTCGGCCAATAATCCAGCATTGGGTCTCGAAAAGCTGGTTACAGGAGCATGCTCCCGTTCCCCGAAACATACATCTCGAAAGGCTCCATCCTCAGCTAGCTCTTCTCTGGCAACATCTGCAAGACAACCAAAGTATCGGAAAGATGCACAAGAGAGAAAGCAAAGCGCAGAATTACTAAGGAGGATATCTTCGAATGGAGATGTACCTGAATATGGGATGGGGGCTCGACGCTGCTCGCCGGCTCAAGATCAATGTTCAGGTCAATACCTAGGGAGCCATCATGAAGAGCGTCGCACATTTCTTGCATGAAGCAATCCATGTGGTCGGATTCACGATATACCGGATCCGAAGGAAGCTCACCTTCTTCAAAGATCCCTGAAATGCAAAACATGATCATGAATCCCAAAAGTAAATCACCCCAAAGCAGCAAAAAAATATATTCAAAAGAGTTTACCTTCCTCACCACCAGCAATGTCGCTTAAGTCCGCTCCACACGGACGCTGGTCGATAGGTGGTTTGTGAGCGGTCTTCTTCCTCTTCGAAGTACCAGCTCTCCTGGAACCTACAGGTTGATCATGCACAGACTTACTACTCACAGCAGCTCGGTCTCCAGGCCCTGAGCTCGGGGAATGGGAAGCAAATGGCTCATGATCGCCAATGGTTCTACCTGAAATGATAACGTTCATAAATACCAGCCGGATTCAAGAAAGGAAGTCAAAGGGTATGACAAACCTGCACCGAGTTCTTCTTGGTCGGTGTCTATATCCACAAACTCCCCCTCATGAGTCTCGGCCTCATCATCCATAGGGAGAGGCCCTGTATCATCTCTGCTGGAGATAGAGGATTTGCCACACCTCTTCCTCTGCTTCCGAGCAACCTCAGCCTTACGAGCAGCCTCCATGACAGCTTGTACTGAATGATCGGACTCTAACTCTGAAAGGCTCTTCACGCCTATGAATTCGTAGGCAGAGAGGAACCACTTGCAGCTGAGGAAAGTGATCATCGGCTTACGCCTATAAGAGGGAAGAGCAAAGCGGGCCCCGGTGCAGCCCGCCATAGTCTATAGCCATGCTCGCACACCGTCAACAAGTCCTCCCTCAACCCTCAAACCGCGGCTAGGGTTCCCGATGTATAGCTGATCATAGCCGAATTGACGAGCAAAACGACAGGGGAAGTAAGGCTCTATATGGCATCGGTTCTTCACTCGGAAGACAAGATATCCGACGCGGATGTTAACCAACCAACGAAAACAACCGATGTCGAGAATGGTGCGGTTACTCCTGGGTTTCTCCTCATCAGTCAAAACGTCGCCATAACGGCCCGAAAACTGAGGGAAGCACTTGAAGAACTCCCAGCCCTTGCGGACTTGAAGCTCCTGCTGAACGTCCTCGAACTTCCTCCCGAGCCATCTGCTCTTCTCTAACAGCTGCAGGTATGGGACGGGAACATCAACTACGCTGGGCGCCGACATCAAGCCCGGACGATGAAGAACGAGCCACGCCATCAGGTATGCGTAAGGAAGCTCGACCTTAGGACAGATAAGCTCGGTAGATGGCTCAGGACCCACCTGAGTAAAACTACTGACCACACTCCTAAGCCCGCAATGGATGCTGGCAACCATCGCCGGGAGCAGAGAAAGCTCTCTCCCATAAGCTAGCTGAACCACGGGAAAGAGTACCTCAAGAGGTAAGGCATCCGAAGGCTGATGAGGAACAACGCATTTCTTCAATCATAGAGCAAGATAGCCCGCCAACAGAGACCGAGGCTCGATGGACCTCTGCGCACGGCGGAGGAACGAGCGAAACTTGGTCCCTGCAGGGAAAGCTCCCTCAGCACTGGCAATGGTATAAGAACGAGCCTCGCTCTTCTCCACCAACTCGTTAATGGCAGTGACGGTCAAAATATCTAGCTCACGAACGGGGTCGCTGGAAGCACCCTCCAAGTTCGGGAACAGATAGGTGGCAAACTGCTTCAAACTGATTTTCCTCTTCGTCTTCGCGGGAGGAGAAATCTAGATCAAGGAAGTGTGATAATGACAGGTGAGGTCCCAGAGAGTGTCATACATATCAGGATCATCTTGCTTCAACCGCCATAACTGCTGGTTCGAAGGAAAATACTCCTGGTAAGGGTAATCTCCCATCGGAAGACCGGAAACCTGATGCATTTTATGGAGGGCCAATCCCAACTCTCCGTCACCGGTCAAGAAGGTGTTGCTATCAGGCATGTACGTCTCCAACAACGCCAAGAAGTGGCGACAGCTGACTGGGAGACCATGCATAGTAGCTCGTATAGGCACGTACAGGCCACTACTCTTCAGAATCTTCTCCCAACGGCCCAAGACGTAGCCGGTCAGGCGGGGCCACCATCCCTTGGGTGATGAAGAAGCCCAACCATAGCACCGGTACTCCGGGTGAGGCAACCTTCTTCCAAGAAGAGCCAAGCGGTTCCTCACTGTAGGAGCAGCTGCAAACACCTCGCCCGGGGGTGCGGCGTCAAGACCCATGATCCCGGGTCGTAGGCCACGAACAGCATGATATCCGCCGGAACCAGGGGTCTTTCCATGAGAAACATACCCGCACTGAACCCGCACAGCGTCATCAGTGAGCTTCCAAGACATCCGTCTCTCCACACCCTGTCCCTCTAGATGAGTAAAAGAACAGTGGCGAGGGACGGAAGGAATATATAAAAGGGCACTCTCCTCAAGAGTTAGCCAATGCTCTTCAGCGAGAGTCAATACGTCGGGATCCTCAATATGATCCCCGAACAGGAAATCTGGCTTCTTCAAAGCCTGGGTGGATGAAGCATCCGTGGTAAGAGGAGCATCGGTGATGAGTTGGCGTAAATAGTGACGCCCTCCATCCCGTATCAAGCAACGAGATTCGTCTGAACGATCCCGGTCGAACTGCGGAAGCGGATCAATTGCCTGTCTAACAGAAGCCAAAGAGAAGACCTCACGGCTGCAACTGGTAGTCGCATGAGTAGGAAAGCTACCACCGGGAAAATCGACTGCAACAAAGCGGAGGTTCAGAATATCTATCTCATAAAGGCAAAATGAGATTGTTCACGGGATAATTGGTGAAGACGATTTCGAGTGCCCTACACCAGGAGGACGGTATACGCCATCACGTGAATCGCGTGATAACATGCACCGACCTATAAGGCGTAAGGCAACACGAGATCGCCCCAATATACCCGAAGACTTGAATTGGCTAAGCAAAACAAGTCTGAAACCTTAACCCCCGCGGGAGGGGTATCGGTTCTTCCGTCATGACCCGCGAGAGGTCAATCCGGGATACAAGAAAAGTATAAAAATTCTCACCCCCGAAGAAAAAGGTCACTGGGGACGATGTCGTAGGAGCCTCCTCCTCGCTATGCTGGGGACGAGAGTGACTCCCGGAAGGTCGAGATCGACGCGGAGACATCGCAAATCTGCAGTGAAGAGCAGTACATCAGGTACAATATACATACACGAAATATTGAAAAAAGGGAAATTAAGCACTTGGACTTGAAATCCTATAAACAAATAGGATTTTGTAGTTAAAGTCTAATTAAACCTACAAATTTCGTGCCCGTGAAACGATAATTGCCGTTTCGCGGTGAATTTTGGTGAAATACCCAAAATACCCCTGTGCTCAAGGCCAAATTCAGGTCAAGGACACGTGTGATGCGGGTTGTGGTCATCATGCTTCATCATTTAACACCCCGGTACCCCACATTCTTGGTTAAATTTTGCAAATAAACCCCTTTTGCAGAATTTAGCCAATTTTACATAAAAGCCCCTCCTCGAACTTTTGGTTTTGCATCCACATGCCTTTACCAAAAATTCGATCAAGAGTTTGGGGTCAACACTCTTTGGATTTCAGCCCCAAATTCGTGGTCGTTTTTCAAATAAGTCCCTAAAATTTTTAGTGGGCTGTTTTGCAAATAACCCCCTCAAACAATTCTTTAATCCTCTTGCACAAAGCACCCCCATTTCTTGATGAAACAAACATGAACCCAAGCCTCCCAAATTTCAGTTCATGTTCGCATAAAAGCCCCCAAAATTTCAGTCCTACAAATTTTGCAAATAAGCCCCTATAGTTTCGGCCCTTGCATAAAATCCCCCAAGAACATATTGCATACACAACCCCTATCTATTGCAAGCATAAAAATGCAATCTTTACAAGAAAATAGGAGGATTGAAGAGGGGATCTTACCCAAATCAAGAGAGACTCCTCCGAGCTCGGAAATGGAAGTCGAAACCCTCGTTTGGAAGAGGAGAAAAATCCGGCAAATGGGTACCCACCAAAATCCGAGCTTTCTTGTGATTTGATGAGTTCTTCAAAGCTTTAATGGAGGAGCTCTTGAGGAAGAAGAAGAAAACCGAAATAAGGGGGAAAGGGCTCGGTTTTGAGAGGTTATTCTCTCTTTGAAATTTGAATTAAAGAAAAGGGGGGGACCATGCAAATGAACAAAATGACAAAAGAAGAGAGAGGGGGGACCGCAAAAGGGGAGACACCCCTAGAGGTGTCTCGGCATTGCCGAGACACCCCAAGGGTGTCTCGGCCATGCCGAGGCACCCCGGGGGTGTTTGCCCGGGTTTTGACTCCCTGCGCGATGTTTTGACCCCCCGGACGGCCATTTCAACCCCCGAACGATTATTCCGATCCCCCGATTGTTTTGTGAAACACCGATTCCTCGCCGATGGTTGAAAATACGGATGAATTCCACAAGACAATGCACGGCAATTTCAAAACCCTAAGGTGAACGCCGGTCAACGCGTAACCTTAGGTCAACGCCGGACAGCGCGTTGCGACAAAAGTCAACACGTGACGACAAAAGTCAACACGTGACGACGAAAGTCAACCCAAGCGGTTCCAAAACCCTAAGGTAGACGCTGGCCAACGCGTAACCTTAGGTCAACGCCGGACAGCGCGTTGCAGCAAAAGTCAACACAAGAGTCAACGCGTGACGACAAAAAGTCAACCCATGCGGTCCAAAACCCTAAGGTAGACGCCGGCCAACGCGTAAACTTAGGTCAACGCCGGACAGCGCGTTGCGACAAAAGTCAACACGTGACGATGAAAGTCAACCCAAGCGGTTCTAAAACCCTAAGGTGGACGCCGGCCAACGCGTAACCTTAGGTCAACACCGGACAGCGCGTTGCGACAAAAGTCAACACGTGACGACGAAAGTCAACACGTGACGACGAAAGTCAACCCATGCGGTTCGAAACCCTAAGGTAAACGCCGGTCAACGCGTAACCTTAGGTCAACGCCGGACAGCGCGTTGCGACAAAAGTCAACACGTGACGACGAAAGTCAACACGTGACGACAAAAGTTAACCCAAGCGGTTCCAAAACCCTAAGGTGGACGCCGGTCAACGCGTAACCTTAGGTCAACGCCGGACAGCGCGTTGCAGCAAAAGTCAACACGTGGCGACGAAAGTCAACGCGTGACGACGAAAGTCAACCCAAGCGGTTCCAAAACCCTAAGGTGGATGCCGGTCAACGCGTAACCTTAGGTCAACGCCAGACAGCGCGTTGCAGCAAAAGTCAACACAAGAGTCAACGCGTGACGACAAAAAGTCAACCCATGCGGGTCAAAACCCTAAGGCGGACGCCGGTCAACGCGTATCCTTAGGTCAACGCTAATCGGTGCGTTGCGACAAAAGTCAACCCCCAAGTCAACACAATATGACAGGGATAGCAAGTTCAAAAGTCAACTCAATGACACGAGCCAACTCAATTCACCAGCTTAGACTCGAGACTCCGACGACGGCCAGGCGATAAACGCGGCGCCGGAACAGCTTCGGTTATTCGACAAAGCACCGGATAAACGAAGATCGAAGGAGCCAAGAGTTGAAGCGAACCACAGGTCCCTTAAGCCGACTGAAGGTTGGACCAATCATATCCAAAGTATTCCGGACTCTTCTATAAAAGAAACGAGTCCGAAACACTTTGGAGGGGGTATCTGTTGCATCGAAAATTGCCAATAGGTCCCCGCATACAGCTCGGTGTTAACGATCGACGATTGAACGTCACTACCCGGTTCACAAGAGTTCAAACGACGTCGGTGAGCGATTGAAGCCAACCGACAGACTACGTGAGCCGACAGAATGTCAAAATCACGGGGATACGGATTGACCGAAAACCCCGCGATCACCGCAATTGGGCCAACGCCCGCCATGACCCGATCACCACACTGATAATCCAACCGATGGGATCTACAGAACTCCTCGACGGGCTTCCAACACAACCGGAATCAGTCAAATCCAAGTCCGGATAAAGGCACTACAGCGAAGAACACCGCGGAGCGTCTCGGATGACACGAAACACCCCGGGGGTGTCTCAGAAAATCCGAGACACCCCCAAGGGTGTCTCGGAAATTCCGAGACACCCTAGGGTGTCTCGGATTTTCCGAGACACCCAGGGGTGTCCTCTCCCCTTTTGAGGACCCCTACCCCCCTTGGTTTCCTATAAATAGGCCCCTAGGGCCTCCATTCTCTTGGCCTTGGTTTTGGGAGAGAAATTTCTAGTCTTGGGATTATCCTCGAGATCTGAAATTTCAAAGAGGAGCGGCGAAGCCCTGCCGAAGCGAGGAGTCTGATTTCTAAAGCAGCGAAGCTCTGCCGGAACGAGGAGTAAGGAGTTCTTCATCAGTCCCCTTCATTCACCCCTTCTGTCCCTTAGTGTTGCTCTTTAGCGGTGACACTAAGAAGAGCTATTATCTCGTTTTAGCCGAGATATACGCTTATAACTTCTAGATCTCACGCGGATCGACGAAGTTCTGTTTCTGAATCCCACGCGGATAGACAAAACTCTGCCGGATTTCCCGAAAAGGATCTTGAAGAGTCGGCGGTCCACGGATATCGACATCCCCGTCACAGGCCAATAACCCACGCAAGCGAGACCGCACCAAAACGGGATCTCGTGTTTATTTTCTGAAAAGCTGTAATCCTTTTGTTTTCATTTTATTCTGTTGTAAAGCCTGAAGTTGTAACAGATCTCAAAAAAAGAGAAAAGCAATGAAAACAGCAACTTTTCACGAAAACACAGACAAAGAATTCAAAGCATGACAGGCCTTTGTATTTCACCGGGCACATTGGCTCCAGCATGGTCAACCGGATCCAAGTCGATCCGGGTTCCGCTGTTAGCATCATGCCATTCCGATTGATGCATCATCTCGGAATTCCGACTAGCAAATTAGCTTCCACTGGCACGATGATTTATGGATTCAACACCAGCGGGTCTAGGCCCTTGGGGAAGATCCGAATCAAGTGCCAGATTGGGGATTTGAGGTCGGAAGTCACTTGTTATGTGATTGACGCGGAAACATCCTATAACTTATTGTTGGGTCGACCTTGGATCCACGGTAATCTTATAGTCCCGTCAACTCTACATCAGTGCCTTAAATATGTAGACACAAACAATGAAGTCAAGACGGTGGTCGCGGATAAGCAACCGTTTAAGGGATTGGAGAATTATTTTACCGATTCCCTTTTATACGGTGCTGAATCCGATACTGAACCATCGGCCCAAGGAACGGACAGCGGAGATGAAGCTGATACCGAACCAGGGTTTGATTATGACGGCGGTTTTGTTTTAAATGACATTGTACCCGTTGTAATCAATCTTGACGATGATGAATCATCGGAAAATAGTTGTAATTGGCAACTTGCCGAAGAACTATCAATAAACGATGATTTAGAGTACTCGATGTGTCTTGATGATGTCACTAACGAGCTTTAAGATAACCCTGATTTGTATATGCCTCTTCAGTCATTTTGCATGACGAAAAAGCAGGTACACGACCCTTGCGGAACGACACTTGTTATCCCCGTAGGGATGGGGGGTGGAAAGGAGGTCGTCTACGGCAAAGGAAGAAAATCTCTGATACCCGACCACTTCATGGAAGAGGAAGACGACGATGATAAACCTGCCCCACATCTGTTCAGGTACGATGTGAAAGCGCGCAATATGATGGAGAAGTAGGGATATGACTTCAAGCTCGGAGAGGGTCTTTTCTTTGGTCGAGGCCCGTGAGTTCCACCTCGAATGGCCTACGTACCAAAAGGGAAGCCCGATGATTATTATCGCCACAAACAAGGCTTAGGCTATGTCTCCTCAGATGACGAATGTTATTGGCAAGTCATTGATGAAATTGCCAACAAAGCTAGAAACAGATATTCTTCTGATTCTTCAGCTTGGGATTCCGACACTAGTCTTGGCGAAATGTTCAAAAAGCTAATGTCGAACATGGTCACGGTTGATCCAACGATGATAGAAGAAGATGATCAGATGCCGACATGGGAAGACCCATGGGTTCGTCACTTGAACATGCTATACGGTGATAGGTTCGAACAAAGAGAACCTCCTACCGAAGACCAAGTAGTCCAAGTGAATATGGGAACCGAGGAAAATCCGAAGCCGATATTCATTAGCGACAGCCTCCTACCTGAGGAGAAGGAAGAATTAATCTCTCTTATCAGGGAATACATCGATGTGTTCGCCTGGAATTATGAAGACATGCCAGGTCTCGACCCAAACGTAGCAGTGCATCGTCTCAACATTAAGCCGGATGTTAAACCAGTCAAACAACAACAAAGACGGTTTCGTCCACAAATGATGGAGGCGATCGAAGCTGAGGTTAAAAAGCTCGTCGATTCGGGATTCATCCGAGAAGAGCAACATCCAGAATGGCTTGCCAATATTGTCCCGGTTCTTAAGAAGAACGGGAAGATCAGGATATGCATCGACTTCAGGGACCTCAATGCTGCTTGCCCAAAAGATGATTTCCCTCTTCCCATCACGGATGTTATCATCGACAACACGTGCGGGTTCGAGAGGATGTCTTTCATGGATGGTTTCTCTGGTTACAACCAGATAAAGATGCATCCAGATGATGAAAAGCACACCGCGTTCCGAACACCTCTTGGCGTCTTCTGCTACACAGTCATGCCCTTCGGCTTGAAGAATGCAGGTGCTACATATCAGCGAGCCATCTCGAAGATTTTTTAGGAGCATCTCCGAAAGACTGTCGAATGCTACGTAGATGATCTGGTCGTGAAAAGTCGTGATAAGAATGATCACATTAAAGACTTGAAGACCATGTTCGACTTGATGCGGGCCCATCAGTTGAAGATGAACCCTACTAAGTCTTTCCTCGGAATGTCTAGTGGCAAATTCCTGGGATTCGTCGTCACCACGAAAGGTATTCACATTGATCCGGATAAAATAAAGGCGATCAATGAATTACAACCTCCCAGAAACCTCAAAGAGCTCAGAGGACTACAAGGGCGATTGGCTTATATCCGTCGGTTCATCTCGAACCTTTCGGGGAAAATGCCAACCGTTCTCCAGGCTCACAAAGAAGGGCGTGTCATTCGTATGGGATGATGCTTGTCAAAAGGCGTTCGAGAGTATTAAAGAATATCTCTCGAAACCTCCCATACTCGTTGCACCGAAATCGGGAAAACCGTTCTTGATTTATGTCAAGGCGACGAGCCACTCATTAAGTGCATTGCTTGCACAAGATAACGATAACGGTCACGAGCAAGCAGTATACTATTTAAGCCGAACCATGGTGGGCGCGGAATCTCGATATCCCGTGATTGAGAGAGAATGCCTCGCCTTAGTGTTCACCATCCAGAAGATGCGGCATTACTTGGTTGGACAGACCATCTATGTCATCTCCAAAGTTAACCCAGTCCGGGTGTTCATGACTCAACCAGCTTCCATGAGTTAGAGGTTAGAAAAATGGGCCTTACTCTTGTCCCAATACGATCTGCACTTCAAACAGCAGAAGTCAGTAAAAGGGCAGGCCATCTGCGATCTCCTGGCATCTAATCCAACTACGGATACCGCCGAGATATATGACGACCTACCTGATGAAACCCACGAAGTCAACGCAACTTCGCACCAACAAGTGTGGTGTTTGTACTTCGATGGTGCTTCCCGAGCGGCTCTTGTCACAAGTACTCCTGGATGTTCTAAGGTCTCCTACGGAGTTGGGGTTGTCTTAGTTTCCCCAGGAAATCATGTGATGCCTCGAGCCTACTCATTAACCAAGCCATGCTCGAATAATGTGGCAGAGTATAACGCATTGATTATAGGGCTCAATTTCGCCAAAGAGCTGGAGGTTGAGTATCTCGAAGCTTTCGGTGATTCTCAACTGATAGTTAAACAGGTCCAAGGGGAGTACGAAGTTCGAAGTCAGGATTTAATCCCATATCACAAGATAGCGGTGGAACTAGCGGAATCGTTTGAAGGATTCTTCATCGAGCACGTTCCACGGTTACAGAACACCTACGCAGATGCGTTAGCAGCTTTAGCTGTATCTCTGGCATAGCCTCCCGGAACAGAGCAGTTCGTTACGGTAAGAACTCACCAACTCTTAGTGCCGCTTTATGATGAAAATGACAGGGAAAAAGAGGTCCAGGAGGTGCACATAACTCAGGCTGAGTTCGAAGCCCGGGATTGGCGGTTCCCCATAATCGACTACGTCTTGCATGGAATCTTGCCAGAAGATGTGAAGGAGAGAGAGTTAATCAGACGAAGAGCTCCAAGATTCTACTATAATACGGAGAATCGAACGCTATATCGCAGGGGGTACGATGGGCTGCTAGCACGTTGCCTATCAACCAAAGAAGCTGAAGAAGTGCTTAGAGAGGCGCATGAAGGGGAGTGTGGCGCACACCAACCTGGTCCCAAGCTTTATGACCGCATCAGAAGAATGGGATATTTTTGGCCTTTCATGATGAGTGATGCAATCACATATGCCTGAAAGTGTCACGCATGTTAAGTACACGCGAATTATATGCACCAACCTCCGGAGCATCTGCATCCTTCGATAACATCATGGCCGTTCGAGACTTGGGGAATGGACATTGTTGGCCCTATAAACCCCCCATCAGTCAAAGGTGACCGGTTCATCCTGGCAATTATAGATTATTTCTCCAAATAGGCCGAAGCAGTTCCACTCAGAGAAGTTAAAACGAGTAACATCATTGCATTCATCAAGCACCATATCATCTACCGGTATGGCATTCCGAGACGAATCATACATGACAACGGTCCTCAATTTGTCAGCAACGCCTTCATAAGGTTCTGCGAAAAGTTCAAAATTCAGGACATCTCGTCAACGGCTTATAATCCCACAGCAAACGGATTAGCTGAAGCCTTCAACAAGACTATCATAAAGCTCTTGTCAAAGCTTGTGAAAAATAACAAGCGAGATTGGGATGATAAACTCGGCGCAGCTCTATGGGCCTATCGTACCACGATGCGTACACCAACCGGCGCAACCCCGTATTCATTGGTGTACGGATGTGAAGCCGTTCTCCCTTTGGAAATCCAAATTCCATCTCTTCGGATCGCTCTCGCAACTCAGATGACGACCGAAGAACAGCATCAGAAGCGCCTCGAAGAACTCGAGATGCTCGATGAAAAGCGCCTGGAAGCTCAACAGCATATTGAGTTTTACCAAGCCAGAATTTCTCGAGCCTTCGACAAAAATGTTCGACAACGGAGTTTTAAGGAAGGGGATTTGGTCTTAACTGATAGACGTCCTATGATCCTTAACTCCAAGAAGAAAGGCAAATTTGAACCCAAATGGGAAGGACCGTTCGTAGTAGAAACAGTTTACTCGAACGGCGCATATTGCTTAGTCACCAAAGATGGTGACCGGCTTATGATGCTAATAAATGGCAAATTCCTAAAAAGATACTATCCTTAGTATCTTCAGAAAATTTCGATGTACCGGGAAGTTCCCGGAAGAATACCACATCGGGGTATTCTTAGGGATAACCCGGTCGCTGTAAGAGAGATGAACAAGAAATCCACATTCGAATTCCGAATGTTCTTGTTTGTCAGACTCTAACTCTCACAAGCACTCTTTTGCTGAGATGAGATCTAATCATTCTATGGATTAATCTTCCCTCACGAAACTTTCATTGGTGTTTGACGATTCATAGTCTCCACCATATAATCCCTACTTGGTCAAACCTTACTACAGTTAGGACCAAAGCCAAATTCTCCTCTGGATTCCGCTAATGAACGAGAGGTCCACAAATCGAGCGATCAAACCTTCTTACGGTTAGGATCGTCTCAAACTTCCCACTCGGTCAAACCTTCCTACAGTTAGGGCCACAACCAAAATCCCCTCTCGATTCCTCCTAGGAACGAGAGGTCCACTTTCAATCCGGACAACCAAACCTATAAAAGTTAGGGTTATTCCACCACTCTCACTTAGTCAAGCTTACCCTAGCCAAGACTGAGACCGAGTCACCACTTTTCGATGAACGAAAAGCTGCTTTTGCTCCTTTTTCCACCAAACCTATAAAAGTTAGGGTAGAAATCGGGCTTCTTCGGATTCAAATGACCAAACCTATAAAAGGTACGGTCGTTTGAACCTTTCGGATCCTGGGGGTGGAGATCCCACCTCGAGTTTCCTTTCCTGCTGAAGATAGAATATAAAATTCTTCCTCTTCAGATTCAAATGACCAAACCTATAAAAGGTACGGTTGTTTGAACCTTTCGATTCTCGGAGTGGAGATCCCACTTCTAGTTTCATCCTTCGGATCCTGGGGGTGGAGATCCCACCCCGAGTTTCATTTCCTGCTGAAGATAGAATATAAAATTCTTCCTCTTCAGATCCAAATGACCAATCCTATAAAAGGTAGAGTCGTTGGAACTTTCTGGATTCTGTGGGTGGAGATCCCGCTTCGAGTCTCCTTTCCAGCTGTAGATAGAATATAAAATTCTTCCTCTTCAGCATTGGGAGATAGAATATAAAATTCTTCCTCTCTCATTTTCCGATTTGTCTTTGCTTTCAGAAAAGACATAATTCACAACTTCCCAATCCGGACACGTTGTGTATGAGGAATTTTATCCCGAAGCCTAAGAAGGGATAAGTCATCGCCTAATACGCGGTGCTGGGTAGCCTATTCCCATAACAATGGCGAAGCCTATGTATTCAAAATCATAGCACTAAGTCTAAGGGAAGCAATTTTCTTAGCACAATCCTCTCCTATTTTCCCTGTCTTTGCTTTCAGAAAAGACAAGGATAAAGTCAACGCCTAACACGCGTTGCCGGGTAGTCTATTCCCGTGAGAAAGACGAAGCCTATGTATTCAAAATCATAGCACTAAGTCTAAGAGAAGCAATTTTCTTAGCACAACGTTACATGTGGAATGGATTTAGACAATTCGCATGCTAGCCCGATTCAAACGGTAATCGGTAAAGGCACATCAAACCCGTTGAGGGCTGGGGGTTTGCCAAAAACCCCAAAGTCTATACCTAACACGTATAGCCGGTTTAGTCTTTTACCGAATAAAGAAGACACCAGGGTCTAAACCTGGGGAATGTTATCCCGAAGCCTAAGAAGGGATAAGTCATCGCCTAATACGCGGTGCAGAGTGCCCTTTTCCCTATAAGAAGCGGTGAAGTCTATGTATTCAAAGTCATAGTATTGAGGGCTGGGGGTGTACCAAAAAGAAGCAAATGCGGAGTCTCTAGTAATAGATCAAGCCAAAAGCATACAACAACAAGTTCGTTAGCCCGAAGGCAACTGACGACTAAGAACATGGGACTCTAAACTATAGAGCCTGTCCATGTAGCCCTGCTCGAGTTCTGCCTGCAGGCTAGCTCGGACAGAGTCTTTGGAACTGCTTAAGACCTCCGCGGCTTCACTTTGCAGCTTCATCAATCCCTCCTGTGTCGATCCCAGCTTATCGAGCATCCATTCACGAGAACGCTCTAATCCAGCCAGGTCCTCGGTGATAATAGTGGCGGACTCTTCGGCGCGCCCCAAAGCCTCCTTCAGCCTAGCTATCTCTTCACGGGTGGAATCCAAGAAGCTGAGTAACTTGGCTCTGTTGGCGTCCTTCCTCGCTAGGGTAGCCATCAGCTGTGCAACAGAATGCTCACGTGATCGAAGCTCGTTGCCGATGGAAGATCTCAGGTCACGCCACTATGTCAACCTATCCTCCATCAGAGAGGATGCAAAAGAGAAAGCTCCACCAGACTTCAACTCCCTCAGCTCTCGGATCTCTGACTCCAAAACAGCGAATTCAGCAGTGAAGGAATCGGCCAACTCTGGGTGTCCTTCCCTCATCATCATCATGTGGCGAGAAAAAGAACGCCTGAACTGATCGAAACAGTATTCTCTGTGAAGAAGCTTCTCGATCATGCCGTTATAAAAGGTCGTGAAAAAGCCAAGATCCATACGGAAAACGTCTCTGTCTGGATCGGTATCGACCAAAAGAGCGTTGACACGTTCGTATAGAGGGGATCGGGATCCTACAAACAACAAGAAGGGGAAGCTAAGGGACTATCAAATACAATCAGAAAACCCAAAGGGGAATTTCGAGGTATACCTATGCCGGCGGAAGTCCCCTCGGGTTGAGATCCGACATACTCCGAAGTAACGACAGGATTGGTCATGGAGGGTATATCAACCCCCGTGGGCAAATCAGTCGTACCACTCGGCGGAGGTGGGAAAAAGCCCGAAGCTATGGTGGTATCAGGCACAGCGCCTGGTCCTATAGTTACACTTCTTTATTAGTCAAAATGGAAATTTAGACAAGTAAAGAAAAGTGGGATCGGATATATACCTGTGAATGAATCACTCCCAAAGAGTGGTCTCACAGTCCCTCCGGAAGTCTGTTCGGCCAACATGTCGGCCAATAACCCAGCATCAGGTTTTGAGAAACTGGGTACAGGAGCATGCCCCTGTCCCTCGAAACCTGTATCTGGAAAAGCTCCATCCTCAGCTGGCTTTTTCGTCACGACATCTACAAGGCGACCAAAATGTTGGGAAGACGCGTAAGAAAATAAAGAAGAAGGGAAAGCTCAGAAATACCTGCAGCATGAGTAGAGGATTCTCTTTCCCCAATATCCGCGCTTGGGTTCGTCAGATATTCTGAAAAGAAGCAAAGCGCAAAATAAACATGAATTTCTTAACTATTGAGGAGGGTATCGTCGGAGGGAGATATACCTGGATATGGAACGGTGGGCTCGACATTACTCGCCAGCTCAAGATCAATGTTCAGGTCAATGCCTAGGGAGCCATCATGAAGGGCGTCGTACATCTGCTGCATGAAGCAGTCCATGTTATCAGATCCAGGAAATACTGGATCCGGTGGAAGATCGCCCTCTTCAAAGAACCCTTCCTCTCCATCGGCAACGTCTCCTAAATCTGCTCCACAAGGATGCTGACTGACAGATGGTTTGTGAGCAGTCTTCTTCCTCTTCAAGGTACCGGCCCTCCTGGAACCAACAGGTTGGTCATGCATGGACTTGGCACTCGTGGCAGCTCGGTCTCCAGGCCCTGAGCTTGTAAAACGGGAAGCAAGTGGCTCATGATCGCCAGTGGTCCTACCTGAAATGATAACGTTCATTCCATTAAATGAACAAGATATTTCGTAGATACCAGTTGGAGTTGAGAAAGAAAATCAAAGGGTATGACAAACCGGCACCAAGTTCTTCTTGGTCGGTGTCTATATCTACAAACTCCCCCTCAGGAGTCTCGCCCTCATCATCCGTAGGAAGGAGCTCTTCGTCATCTTTGCTGGAGGGAGAGGGTTTGGCAGGTCTCTTCCTTTGCTTCTGAGCAAGCTCAGCCTTACGAGCAGCCATCATGGCAGCCTGGACCGAGTGATCGGACTGCAACTCTGAAAGGCTCCTCACACCTATGAATTCATGGGCAGAAAGGAACCACTTGCAGCTGAGGAAAGTAATCATCGGCTTACGCCTGTACGAGGGGAGAGTAAAGTGGGCCCCGGTGCAGCCCACCATAGTCCACAGCCATGCTCGTATACCGTCAACGAGTCCTCCCTCAACCTTCAAACCACGGCAGGGATTCCCAACATATAGTTGGTCATAGCCGAACTGACGAGCAAAACGGCAGGGGAAGTAAGGCTCTATATGGCATCGGTTCTTCACCCGGAAGATAAGATACCCGACGCGGATGTTTACCAACCAACGGAAACAACCAATGTCGAGAATGGTTCGGTCACTCCTGGGTTTCTCTTCATCGGTCAACACGTCGCCATAACGACCCGAAAACTGAGGGAAACACTTGAAGAACTCCCAGCTCTTGCGAACTTGAAGTTCCTGCTGAACGTCATCGAACTTCTTCGCAAGCCACTTGCTCTTCTTCAACAGCTGCATGTATGGGACGGGGACGTCAACAACACTGGGCGCCGACATCAAGCCCGGACGATGAAGAACAAGCCACGCCATCAAATAGGCATAGGGAAGCTCAACCTTAGGACAGATAAGCTCAGTAGATGGCTCGGGACCCACCTGAGTAAAACTACTGACCACGCTCCTAAGCCCGCAATGGATGCTGGCAACCATCGCTGGGAGCAGAGAAAGTTCCCTCCCATAAGCTAATTGAACCGCGGGGAAGAGCACCTCGAGAGGTAGAGCGTCTGAAGACTGGTGCGGAACAACACACTTCTTCAACCATAGGGCAAAGTAGCCTGCTAACAGAGACCGAGGCTCGATGGACTTCTGCGCACGGCGGAGGAACGAACGAAACTTAGTCCCTACAGGAAAGGCTCCCTCAGCTCTAGCAATGGTATAAGACCGAGCCTCGCTCTTCTCCATCAACTCGTTAATGGCGGTGACGGTCAAGACATCTAGCTCGCGGATGGGCCCGCTGGAATCACCCTCCAAATTCTGGAACAAATATGAAGCAAACTGCTTCAAGCTGACCTTTTTCTTCGTCTTGGCTGGAGGAGAACTCTAGATCAAGGAGGTGTAATAATGACAGGTGAGGTCCCAGAGGGTGTCATACATATCAGGATTATCTTTCTTCAACCACCCCAACTACTGGTTCGAAGGAAAATACTCCTGATATGGGCAATCTCCCATCGGAAGACCGGAAACCTGATGCATCTCATGGAGGGCCAACCCCAACTCTCAATCGCTGGTTAGGAATGTGTTGCTATCAGTGTAGGCGTATAAAATTGCCTATAGGTCCCTCAACACAGCTCGACACGGTGATTCGGCAAATCAACGAACCATCGAGTGACGAGGCGACGAAGTCAACAAATTGCACGCGATCAACGGAATGAATTCGCGTGCGGAATCAATCCAACGGTTCGAGGAGTTAACGAGTCGTCCAACCAAGAGAGGACTCGGATAAATCGCGATCGAATCAAGATCAGTTTCGGACCCGGACTCAGAAGTGGATTTACTACCAAATAAAGACCCGGACTATCATATCTAGGTCCGATACAAATCAAACGAAGAACTAAAAGACGGGAAACAACCGAACAACGGGAAACGAAACACACCCGGGGGACTCGGCCGAAACCGAGCCAACCCGAGGTGGCTCGGCCCAAGCCGAGCCACCACAGGGTGGCTCGGTGGCCGAGCCACCCCAAGGTGGCCGGTGGTTTCCCCTTCCCCCCCCCTCACATGCACACGGGCACAGTGAAGAGAGGCTATAAATAGAGGAAGGGGTTCTTCATTTTGAAAGGTTGGAAAAAGAGGAGTCGAAGCTCTGCCGGATTCAGATCTAAGAACTTAGAAAAGATTGGAGCTTTGGAACTTCAAGGGCTTGTCCATCCAGATCCGGTGCTCGGCGATCGTCAACGCCAAATAAGGCAAGTGTTCGAGAGGAATCGGATCCCGGATCTCAGATCTACATCGTTATACTCCGGATCTAAGCTTGGTTCTTAGATCCTGAGATTCGAGCGGTCGTTTCCTTGGTGAAACGATCCCTCCCGGCTATTATCTCCTTGGTGGGATAATACCCGTAATACGTCGTAGATCTGCTTGGATCTAGATCACGCGGTGGTCCACGGTAAACAACCCCGGCGCAGGCAAACAACCCACAAAGCGAGTGACCGCAAAACAGGAGCTCGCGATTTGTTCGACAAACAAGGAAATAAAGTTGTAATCTTTCTTTGTTTTCTTTGATTTCTTGTAACCGGATCTTATAAAAAGACCGGATCTTTGTAACACAAAAAGTTGTTATTTTAAGATGACAATGGAATCAACAATGAAAGAAGCAACGAATTTTCCCGCTAACAATCTGGCGACCACAGTGGGAGCCACCGATCTCGCTGCCGAGATCGGAGCGTCGCAACCGCGGATCTCAATCCCGGTCGTGGAGGAGGTCGAATACGAGTTCGACCAGCAGAAGTTCGAAGAGTACTTGTCGTCCTCGTCCGGATCAACCTCCCCCCGCAAGTCCAAGAAGTTCTCCTCTAGGAGAAAAGTTCGTTGGTACGAAGAAGTTGAAGCTACCAACGAAGATCTCACCCCGCTGGATGCCGAAGCTACATTGGGTGAGGTCTCTCCAACTTCCAACCAGGTCAGATCCGCTCTGGCCAAATCCTTCGTTGCCGAGGGTGTGGTGACTCTCTCAAAGAGAGCCCGCCAAAGGCAACGTCAACGCCTTGCGAAACAATTCGCAAAGGCAATGGAATCTTTTGACGGAGTCCGCTACAAGGCGGAGCTGAAAAACAGAAGAGGCAAACAGCCTCAATAACAGATGAACGGCGGCTCTTCCAAGCCACTAACAACGGAATGGGTCCGTGTCAAACGGAACCGTTCAACGCTGGAGGAGCGCATTCGTAAGCGTCGCGCACTATCAGCGCAGGCACGGGCTCAAGCTGAAGAAGCCCGTAGAAGGTTGCAGAAGGAGGTGACAAAGAAACCGCCACCAACCCGCAAAGTGTGGAGGCCGAAATCCGAAGTGGCGATTCAGGCCAAAGAGCAACCTTTGCAACCTTCGAAGCAGATTCAACCTCCGGCGAACCAAGCGAAGTCACCGACAATTCCTATGGCTACTCCGGGAGGTCACACAGAATCATCCCGGAGAAAGAAGTCAGTTTTGGAGCGCATCGGCCCACTCCCCAATGGACGATGCAAAACTCCAGTTGAAGAGCGTTTGGGCCCGATGAAGAAGCCCCGAACGACTCAACATGCTGGGGGTCGCCATCACTTTCTGCTTGACAAGGAGTTCAAGGCTACCGCACGCGCCAACTTACACATTGAAGTCCAGGAGCCCGCTGAGAACTCGCGCTCGCAAAGGCGTGTTTCAAGACGCGTGACTCTCGAAAGCCCGAAGAAGGTGATTCATCCTCAGAAGGAAACGTTGTCGTCTGATGACGATGGCGTTATACCTGAGAAGTCGTGCCAACACGCGATAGGTTGCTCCGACCTTCATACGGACGAGCTGTACTATCGTGCTGGGGGTACGAGCAGAGCCAGAAAGAGAAGTCCTCGTAGGCTCGAGACTCAATGCCCCTGTTCCAAACTTATTCGGGCTGTATTGTCTGAATGCAGATGCAACAATACAGTCCCTGAAAGAGTTTCGGTGTTCAAAAGGCTCAGCACTGAAACGCCAAAGCCAAGGCCTAGGCGTTTCCGACGAAGGAGAGCGGTGGTTGAAGATGGAGAATTTCCAAGGGTCACCGCTAACATGACCAGCAAAAGGACATCGACGCGGGATGATCTCGAGTTGATTCTGAAAGCATCCCGGCATCTAACCCGTCTGCAGTCTGGAGCCATCGTACGAGGAACTTATGGTAGGGTTCGGATAAGACCACCTTCAGAAAATGATGAATCGGATGCCTGCTCTGCGGTTGCGTCTGACAACACCGTATCCAGCGAAGGAGAACCCCGCGAGTCATTCATGATAAGCGCGGAACAAGTGGCCAAGATGCTTGAAGAAGCCATGGCCAAACAACAGGAGAGCTTCAGGCTCGAGATGCAGATGGTCATGCAGACTATGAGGGAGATGCATGACCAACAAATCCAGGCATTGAGGAACCAACAAGGTGAACACAGCCGCCGTAACCAGGTCGTTCAAGAAGAGGAGCACACGGATACGGACGAAACTCATAATGCCAATGATCCTCCCATCAACGCAGGGGGTGGTAATGAGGATGCCAACGAAGATACAAGTGAAAACTTGAACATTAAAAGCCTCGAGAGCAAAATCAATATCTTGATGTCCGCTCAAGAGGTGAAGAAAACGGGCATTCCTTGTCCATACCCAAGGGAGTGGGAGTCAATCCCCTATCCGGCGAAGTTTAGTCTAATCAACTTCACGCCATTAGATGGGAAAGGTTCCCCCACTCAGCATTTGATTTATTTCAAATCGCACCTGGGTGTTATCTCCGACAATGAGCCTCTAATGGTGCAGCGCGGAGCCGCCTTCGATTGGTATCGCCGCCTCAAGCCAGGAAGCGTGAATAGCTGGGATGACATGGAGACAAAATTCCTCGCTAACTTCTTCGACGACGACACCGAGATATCCATCGGAACGTTGCTCGACGAGAAACAAAAGGACGGGGAACCGGTCGAAACCTTCGTCAAGAGGTTCCGGAACAAAGCATTGAATTGCCGGGACCCGATCACCGAGGAGTTCATTCTCCAGACCTGCCACAACAATCTTTCGTTGGACGTATTGGAAGCAATAGGGACAGCACCGTCCAACACTTGGAAAGACTTGAAGGTCCGAGGGGAACAAGCCGAACGCTTCCTCCGAAGGAAGAAGGCCGAGAGGGGTCAATCGACGACGAATCCTCCGAACTCGAACTTCGCCTCCCGTGGTAAGGGCAAGACACCCGCAACGACTGTCGATGCTAATCAAACATCGCAATAGCAGTCCCGGAGGCAGCAAAAGACTTCGGATCAGAGGCCTCAAAAAGAGTACTCCTTCAAGGACGAAGATGTTCCAGCCATCTTCAAATCTCTCCTTGACAATAACAAGATCAAGCTCCCACTGATCACGAATCAGGAGGAAGCTGACAATATTGCGGATCCGAAGTACTGCGCATACCACCGGAGCATCCTTCACCCAACCAAGGCGTGCTTTACACTCAAGAATAGCATCCAAACCTTGGTTGAAGCCGGTGTCATAACGCTAGAATGAGCCAGTTGAAAACGGCACAACTCCGACCGGTATAAGAGTATAAACTGCTTCCTGCCACTCCGAAGAGTATACGAGTATAAACTGCTTCTCAATCCTCCGACCGGTATAAGAGGTTAAACTGCTCCCTGATACTCCAATAGGTATATGAGTCTAAACTATTTCCTTTCTTCCACGGGAAGTTCCTGGAGAGTACCATGCGTAGTATTCTTAAGGATAACCCGATCGTACAGCTGATACAATGATACACCTAGTTTTTCTAAGAAAGCTGGGGGTGGATAATTCATGTAACGGGAAGTTCCCGGAAGAATGTTAAAAGTAATATTCTTAGGGATAACCCGATCATTATGAATAAAATGATAAACACTAAACTCTTAAATTCCAAACACTCTTTTGCTGAGATGAGATTCGATCACTTCATTGGATCAATCTTCCCTCACAAAACTCTCATTGGTGTTTGACAACTCATAGTCTCCCACCACAGAATCCCCCACCGATCAGATTAATTGACGGTGGGAACACCAAAATTCTTTCTTGTTTAATCCATTCAAGCTTCCGCTATGTTCGTGCACTCAACATTCCCATCGTTAGAGTCCGGATATAATTGACGAATTATCAAAGCCCCTTTTTGTTAAGTCTTTATCACTTAACATTAGGAACCCCCTTTGAGTGATTTGTACGAATCAATATTCCTACAGTAATTTGTACTCTCACTCTTTACTTGGTCAAACCTTCCTACAGTTAGGGCCAAAACCAAAATCCCCTCTCGAGTCCTTCAATGAACGAGAGGTTCACTTTCAAATTGAGCAATCAAACCTTCTTACAGTTAGGATCGTTTTAAACCCCCCGCTTGGTCAAACCTTCCTACAGTTAGGGCCAAAACCAAAATCCCCTCTCGATTCCTCTAATGAGCGAGAGGTCCACTTTCAAATCGAGTGATCAAACCTTCCTACAGTTAGGGTCATCTCAAACTCCCGCTTGGTCAAGCCTTCCTACAGTTAGGGCCAAAACCACGATTAACTCTCGATAAACGAGAAATCCATTTTTAGTTCGGTAATCAAACCTTCCGACAGTTAGGGTTATCCGAATCTTTTCGATTCTCGGAGTGGAGATCCCGCTCTTAGTTTCACCTTTCCGGATTTTGGGGGTGGAGATCCCACCTCAAGTCTCCTTTCCTTGTTCGGAGAATAGAATATAAAATTCTTCCTTCTCACACCAACCTTTTCCAAGAGTTTATCGATTTTGGATTCATCCTAGGAATTTTATCTCGAATCCTAAGCAGGGATAAGTCTGCGCCTAACACGCACTGCCGGTTTAGTCTTTCTCCGAAGAAGAAGACACCAGAGTTCGATTCTGGGGTATTTTATCCTGAAACCTAAGTAAGGATAAGTCTGCGCCTAACACGTGCTGCCGGTTAGTTCTTAACCGTTAAAAAGAACACCCGTCCGCATATTCAACATTGTGGCAGGTTGTTATTAATAACACCGAAATCCATGCCTTACATGCATGAGGAATTTCATCCTGAATCCTAAGAAAGGATAAGTCGACGCCTAACACGCGTCGCCGGTTTAGTCTTTTTCCGATTGAAAAAGACACCAGAGTTCAATTCTGGGGTATTTTATCCTGAAGCCTAAGTAGGGATAAGTCAGCGCCTAACACGTGTCGCCGGGTAGCCTATTCCCGCAACAATGGCGAAGTCTATGTATTCGACATCATAGCACAAAGTCTCATGCGAACGGATTTAAACAATCCGCATGCTAGCCCGACTCAAACGGTAGTCGGTAAAGGCTAATCAAATCCGTTTAAGGCTGAGGGTTAGCCAAAAATCCTAAAGTCAACGCCTAACACGCGTCGCCGGGTAGCCTATTCCCGTAACAAATGGTAAAGTCTATGTATGTAGGCATCGAAAATTGCCGATAGGTCCCTGCACACAGCTCAGTGTTAACGAACGACGATTGAACGTCACTTCCCGGTTCACAAGAGTTAAAATGACGTTGGTGAGCGCCTGAAGTGAATCGACGGACTACGTGAGCCGACAGAATCTCAATAACAACGGGGATACGGACTGACTGGAAACCCCGTGATCACTACAAACGGACCAACACCCTTCAACTCCCGTTGGTCCCACTGATAATCCAACCGATGGGATCGACAGAGCTCTTCGTCAGAATTCCAACGCATCCGGAATCACGCAAATCCGAGTTGAGACGAAAAGTCAACGGCGGGACAACGGCGGACGATCTCGGACTGAACCGGGACACTCGGGGTACCTCGGCGAGCTCGAAACACCCGAGGGGTGTCTTGGCAAAACCAAGACACCCCAGGGGTGTCTCGACCTGGCCGAGACACCCCAAGGGTGTCTCGGCCAACCCGAGACACCCTAGGGTGTCTCGGCCAGGCCGAGACACCCCATGGGTGTCTCGGCCTAGCGGAGACACCTAGGAGGTGTCTCGGCCTGGCCGAGACACCCCTAGGGGGTGTCCTCTCCATTCGTCCCCCCCTCCTTGTTTTCCTATAAATAGGCCCCTAGGGCCTCCATTCTCTTGGCCCCGGATTTGGAATACTCTTGGCTTGAAATTGCTCTTGCCTTGGAGTTTTGGAGAGAGCGGCGAAGCCCTGCTGGAGCGAGGAGTCGGAGTTTTCAAGAGAGCGGCGAAGCCCTGCCGGATCAAGGAGTCTCCTTCTTCATTCACCCCTTCTCTTTTCCCTTAGTGTTGCCCCTTAGCGGTGATACTAAGAAGAGCGAATATCTTGATTATCCGAGATAGGAGCTGTCGGTTTCCATATCCCATAGCGGATAGACGAAACTCTGCCGGATTTTCCCGGAACGGATCTGATCGACCGGAGGTCCACGGATATCAACATCCCCGTCACAGGCCAAAGACCCACGCAAGCAAGCACCGATAAACGGGACTTGTGTTTATTTTCAAGAGAGTTGTAATCTTTGTTTCATTCTGTTTGTAACAGATTTCAAATCAATGAAAATAGCAACTTTCGATGAAAACAAGCTGGCGACCACAGTGGGAGCCGCCGACCTCGCTGCCGAGATCGGAGTGACGCAACCGGCCTTCAAGATCCGGGTGAATGAAGAGATCGAATACGAGTTCGATCAGCAGAAATTTGAAGAATACCTCTCTTCCTCCTCCTCCAGATCCGCCTCTCCAAATAGGCGCGGAAAGACTCAATCCCCCAAAAGGGCTCGCGGGATCTCCAACTCCTCAATCCAAGATCCCGTTGCTGTTTCTAAGCCCGCACCACGCAACGTCCCGGCGTCATTCGTGGTCAAGGCTATAGATCCGGCTCTCCCTCCCGCTACAAAGGCGATTGATGATGCTACTCCGGCTCCATCAAAGAGGGCTCGCCAAAGACGGTGTCAACGCCTCGCCCTACAACAGGCCAAGGCTGCCGAATCAAAGGACGGGGTTCGCTACGCAGAAGACTTGAAGTCAAGACAGCGACAAGAGCAACCGCGCCCGACAACCAACGCCTCCTCCAAACCAGAAACGAACGAATGGGTTCGTGTTAAGAGGAATCGCTCCACGCTCGAGGAGCGAATCAAGAAGCGCCACGCCTTGCTTGCGCATGCCCGAGCCCTGTTGCAAAAGGCGGAGGGGATGCAGAAAGAAGAAGTGGTCAAAAGCCCGTCTACAAGCAAGTGGGTGTGGTTGCCAAAGCCAAAACTAGCGCATCAAACACAAGTGGGTGGAGTTGCTGCTCGAGTTTCTTCAAAACTAGATCCGGCACCTTCAACGGAGCCAGGTATGAATGGGGAACCTTCCAAACCCAGGGTTCCTTTGAAAGGTCGCCTCGGTCCCTTATCGGAGAATCGAGGTAGAGTACCTATCAAGGAAAGACTGGGGCCATTGAAAGGTCCCCAAGTTCCAAATCAGCCCGGGGGTCGAATTAATCTCCCCAAGAAAGATGACAAAGGGAAATCACCTATCACCGACCGCATTGGTTTGCGAGTCGAAATACAAGAGCCTGTTCACTTTCTACGCTCACAAAAGCGTAAACTTGAAAGGGCCACTTTTGAGAAAACTAACCAAGTGTTGCATTCCCAAAGGGAAACACACTCATCTGATGATGAGAGTGTTATACTGGGGAACACATACCAACACTCTATAGGTTGCTCCAGTTATAAAACTGATGAGTTGTACTATAGAGCTGGGGGTATGGAAAAACCCCGGAAGAAATATGTGCAGGACATGGAGTCTCGCTGCCCGTGCGCCAACATAATCAAGGCGGTGCTATCAGAATGCTGCTTTGCTCAAAGCCCAAGAAGAGTCTCGGTGTTCGAGAGAATTTTGGGACCAAGGCAAAGGCGCTTCCGACGAAGAAGAACGGTGATCAAAGATGGATTCACCGCCAATATGACCAGCAAAGGGACGCCGGCACGAAATGATCTCGAGTCCATTTTGGAGGCATCCCGACGTCTAGCCCGTCTACAAGGAACGTACAGCAGAGTTAGAACAAGATCACCTTCGGAAGATGAAGAATCCGATGCTGGCTCGGCAATCGCATCCGACAATACCGTATCCAGCGAAGGCCAACATTATGAATCACTCATGATCAGTGCTGAACAGGTATCCAAAATACTTGAAGAAGCCCTGGCCAAGCAAAAGGATAGCTTCAAATTTGAGATGGAGATGGCCATGCAACGAATGAGGGAAATGCACGACCAACAAATTGCGGCTCTGACGGTTCACCAAGGAGAGCCCAATCGACGCAACCAAGATGAGAACGAACGGGAAGGAGATAACGCCAATATCCCTCCTGTCAACATCGACAACGGGGGTGGTCCTGCGGAAGATAATGCAAAAGAGGACCACGTCACTTCTCCCCGGAGCCACTCGAAGGTAGATACGGGTGAAGACCAGAAGATGAAAGACCTGGAGAGCAAAATCAACGCATTGATGAGTGCTCAAGAGGTAAAGAGATCCGGTATACCATGTCCCTACCCAAGGGAGTGGGAATCGATCCCATACCCGGCAAAGTTTAATCTAATTAACTTTACGCCGTTTGATGGGAAGGGTTACCCTACCCAACACTTAATATACTTCAAGTCTCATTTAGGAATCATTTCCGGAAATGAGCCTCTCATGGTGCGGTCATTCGTCAGCACTCTTCGCGGAGCTGCCTTCGATTGGTATCGCCGTCTCAAGCCCGGGAGCATCAACGGCTGGGATGACATGGAGGATATGTTCCTAACAAATTTCTTTGATGACGACACCGAGATTTCGATCAGCACACTATTCGACGAAAAGCAGAAGAATGGTGAGACGGTCGAAACCTTCGTGAGGAGGTTCCGAAACAAAGCCATGAATTGCAGGGATCCGGTCAGGGAGGATTTCATCCTCGAAACTTGTCACAACAATTTGACGTTGGACATCCTCGAAGCCATGGGAATGGCGCCGCCAAAGACCTAGAAGGACTTGAAGGTGCGGGGAGAAAGAGCCGAGCGATTCCTCAAAAGGAAAAAGGCCGAAAGAGGGCAAATCACAAACAACGCTCCGCAACAGAACTTTACCCCTAAGGGTAAAGGGAAGGCGCATGCAAATGCTGTAGTCGCGAATCAAGTGTTTGAGGTGCAAGCACAGCCGCAACAGCCGCAACAGCCGCAACAGCAGCAACAGAGGGCGCCTCAACAATCGAGGTGGCAACAACAGCCCCAGAAGCAAAAGGTCGGGGAGCCGAGGTTCCCGAAGGTCTACTCATTCAGGGAAGATGAAGTTCCCGGTATCTTCAAATACCTCGTCGAGAACAGCAAGATAAAGTTGCCTCCGATCCAGGATCAAGAAGATGCCAAGAGGGTCAACGATCCCAAGTACTGCGCATTTCACAGGGCGGTGCACCATCCTACCAAGGTATGCTATGCTCTTAAAGATAAAATTCAGGCCCTAATCGATGTAGGGGTTATCACTATGAAGCAACCAAAAGAGAAGAAGGTGGGTGCAAATGCAGTATCCATTAGCTTCGGGTCTGTTCCCTCGAGCTGGTTCTAACATGAATCAGTAGCAAATGCATCGGTGAAGACGGTGAATGATGATCCTTACAAACAGCGCCAGAAAGGGCTCGTGCCACACACGGCCCCGAACAGCGAGATTCTGTGGGTTCATCCGGACTTGATCACAGATGAACAATGGACCGGGGCCTCATCTAAAAAAGAAATCAAAAGGCAAAGGGAAATCCTGTTACGGTGCTTCTGCTATTCCGGGAGAGGATGACGAAAGAATTACAACCTTCCCGCTTTCTGAAGACGAGCAAGAAGCTTTTGCAACCCGAAGTGGGAATGAATATCATTTCAAGTACCCGGATGCTTCCGAGCAATTGGGCACCAAAACCCCTCCTTCCAAGATATTGGCGGAGTTGGGAATTTCAGCAATTCCCCCAACACCTACAGCTACAGAGAAAGTCCAGCAGAAGGAGAAAGGAAAAGAGCCTTTACATCAAGAAGCTCAGAACCCGAGGTAGTCTCGATTCAATCATCCGATTGGGCGAGACAAACCGGAGAATGCAAGCTCTCCGCCCCATTTCGACATCATGGCGCAATTGGCCAACATCCCGGCTAGGATAACCCTATACGAGTTGTTGCGCCTTTCAAAGGACACAAGGAAAGCACTACAAGAAGCCTTGAGTGATTCGGAAGCCTTCTTGACTCGAATCAAACCATCTCCTGAAGAACCGGAGTCTTCAGTTCAATACTGTAATCTTGCGACGAATCATTTTCCCTGCATCTCTTTCACCAAAGAAGACATGCAGATGAAAAATTCGAAGCATGATCGACCTTTGTACTTCACTGGTCACATTGGCTCCAGCGTTGTCAACCGGATCCAAGTTGATTCGGGTTCCGCTGTTAGCATCATGCCATTCCGATTGATGCATCATCTCGGAATCCCGACTAGCAAATTAGCTTCCACTGGCACGACAATTTATGGATTCAACACCAGCGGGTCTAGGCCCTTGGGGAAGATCCGAATCAAGTGCCAGATTGGGGATTTGAAGTCGGAAGTCACTTGTTATATGATTGACGCGGAAACTTCCTATAACTTACTGTTGGGTCGACCTTGGATCCACGGTAACCTTATAGTCCCGTCAACTCTACATCAGTACCTTAAATATGTAGACACAAACAATGAAGTCAAGACGGTGGTCGCGGATAAGCAACCGTTTAAAGGATTGGAGAATTATTTTACCGATTCCCTTTTATACGGCGCTGAATCCGATACTGAACCATCGGCCCAAGGAACGGACAGCG
>BQKN01061099.1:57665-73922 GCA_022839385.1 Asparagus kiusianus | reverse complement strand
GTTTCCTTGGTGAAACGATCCCTCTCGGCTACTATCTCCTTGGTGGGATAGTACCCGTTATACCACGTAGATCAGTTCAGATCGAGATTACGCGGTGGTCCACGGTACTCAACCCCGGCACAGGCGAAGAACCCCACAAAGCGAGCGACCGCAAAACAGGAGCTCGTGATTTGTTCAGAGGAAAGTTGTAACTTTTTTTGGTTTCTTTCTTTATTTCGATCTCCATTGTAACCGGCTCTTATAAAAAGACCGGATATTTGTAAAACGCATAAAGTTGTTTTCAAATTTTGTAATGGAATCCTCAATGAAGAAGAACACGATTTTCTACGCGAACAAACTGGCGACCACAGTGGGAGCCACCAGCTTCGCTGCCGAAGCTGGAGTGTCGCAGCCGCGGATCTCGATCCCGGTCGTGGAGGAGGTCGAGTACGAATTCGACCAGCAGAAATACGAGGAGTACGTGTCCTCGTCCGGATCTGCCTCCTCCCCCAAGTCCAAGAAGTTCCAGAAGTTCTCCTCCAGGAGAAAAGTCCGTTGGTGTGATGAAGCTGAAGCCACCAACGACGACCTCACCCCAATCGACGCCGAAGCTGCGTTGAGTGAGGTCCTACCGACCTCAAAGAAGGTCAAATCTGCCATTGAAGGCGTGGTGACTCTCTCCAAGAGAGCCCGCCAGAGGCAACGTCAACGCCTCGCGAAGCAATTCGCCAAGGCCATGGAGTCTGTTGACGGGGTCCGCTATCATGCGGATCTGAAGAATAAACGAGGCAAACAGCCTCAACAGCAAATGCAGGGTGGTTCCTCTAAACCGTCGACAATGGAGTGGGTCCGTGTCAAACGGAATCGTTCAACACTGGAGGAGCGCATCCGCAAGCGCCGCGCGTTGTCCGCGCAAGCACGGGCCAAAGCTGAGGAAGCCCGTCGCAAGCTGCAGAAGGAGGTGGTCAAAAAGCCGCCACCTACTCGCAAGATTTGGAGGCCAAAGTCTGAAGCGGTTCAGGCTAAGGAGCAAAACCCGCAGCCTCCAAAAGTTCGGACGCCGGCAAGTCAATCCAAACAGCCGGTGATTGCCGCAACTACCCTGTGAGATCCCGCAGGACCATCCCAGAAGAAAAGATCAGTTTTGGAGCGCCTCGGTCCACTTCCGAAGGAACGAGGTAAAGCTCCAGTTCAGGAACGCTTGGGGCCAGTGAAGAAGTCCCAACCAATACAGCATGCTGGGGGTCGCCGCAACCCTCAACACTTAGAGCAAACCGCGGCACCCAAGCGCACAACCTTGCGCATTCAAGTGCAAGATTCCGCTGAAGATTCACGTCCACGAAGACGCGTTTCGAGGCGTATAACTCTCGAGAGCCCGAAAAAGACAATTATTCCTCAGAAGGAAACGTTGTCATCTGATGACGACAACGTTATACCTGAGAGGTCGTGCCAACACACGATAGCTTGCTCTGACCTCCAAACAGATGAGCTGTACTATCGTGCCGGGGGTACGAACAGATCCAGAAAGAGAAGCCCTCGAAGGTTCGGGACTCAGTGTCCTTGTTCAAATCTCATTCGGGCAGTACTGTCTGAATGCAATTGTGTTAAGGCAGTCCCCGAAAGAGTATCGGTGTTCGAAAGACTTAGCACCGGAGCGCCAAGGCCAAGGCATAGGCGTTTCCAACGAAGGAAAACAAGGGTCGAGGACGGTGAACATTCAAGGGTCACCGCCAACATGACCAGCACAGGAACAGCGACTCAGGATAACCCTGAGATGATTCCAGAAGCATCCCGACCCAGGACCCGTTTACAATCTGGGGCTATCATTCGCGCGACGTATGGTAGAATCCGAACAAGAGTACCTTCAGGAGATGAAGAATCAGATGCCGGCTCAGCAGTTGCATCTGACAACACCGTGTCCAGTGAAGGACAGCCCCGCGAGTCGTTCATGATAAGCGCGGAGCAAGTGGCCAAGATGCTTGAAGATGCCATGGCCAAACAACAGGAGACCTTTCGGTTCGAAATGCAAATGGCTATGCAGAACATGAGAGAAATGCATGACCAACAGCTTCAAGCATTGAGGAACCAACAAGGGGAACCAAGTCAGCCCAACCAGAACAACCTGGAGGATGAGGGCACAAATGAAGCTCGCAACGTTAATAACCCTCCCATCAATCCAGGGGGTGGTAATGATAATACCAGCGAAGACGCAGGTGAAAGCCTGAAAATTAAGAACCTCGAAAGCAAAATCAATACATTGATTTCTGCTCAAGAGACTAAAAAGACGGGCATTCCCTGTCCTTACCCAAGAGAGTGGGAATCGATCCCATATCCGGCAAAGTTTAGTCTAATCAACTTCACGCCGTTTAACGGGATGGGTTCACCAACTCAGCATTTGATTTATTTCAAATCGCACTTGGGAGTCATCTCAGGTAATGAGCCTCTGATGGTGCGGTCATTCGTTGGCACTCTTCGCGGAGCTGCCTTCGATTGGTATCGTCGCCTCAAGCCAGGAAGCATAAATAGCTGGGACGACATGGAAACCAAATTCCTTGCGAATTTCTTCGACGACGACACTGAAATCTCTATCGGGACATTGCTCGATGAGAAGCAGAAGGACGGAGAATTGGTCGAAGTATTCGTCAAAAGGTTCCGGAATAAGGCGATGAATTGCCGGGACCCTATCAGCGAGGAGTTCATCCTCCAAACCTGCCACAACAACCTCTCGCTGGATGTTTTGGAAGCAATGGGCACAGCTCCATCCAAGACATGGAAGGACTTGAAGGTCCGAGGCGAGCAAGCTGAGCGATTCCTCAGGAGGAAGAAGGCGGAGAGAGGCCAACCAGCTACAAATCCTCCGAAGCAGAACTTCAATCAGAAGGGAAAAGGTAAAGCTCAGGTTAATGCTGTTGATGCTAACCAAACCTTTCAATTGCAACCTCAGCAACAGCAGCAGCAGCAGCAACGAGCTCCACAGCAATCGCAGCCACATTGGCAGCAGCGGTCTCAGAAGCAAAAGTCTTCGGAGCCGAGGTTTCCCAAAGTCTACTCCTTCAAAGATGACGAAGTTCCCGGCATCTTCAAATATCTGTTGGAGAACAACAAGATCCAGCTGCCGGCGATTGTGGATCATGAAGGGGCCACTAAAGTGACGGACCCGAGGTACTGCGCATATCACAGAGCGGTCCACCACCCTACGAAGTCCTGTTATCACCTCAAGGACAAGATCCAGGCGTTGATCGATGTAGGAGTCATAACTCCGAAACCGGCCAAGAATGTAGGAGCAAATGCGGTGTCGATCAGTTTTGGGTCAGTACCCACAGCTTGGTTCGAGCAGAAGCGTGTCACCAAAGTTGGGATGAAGACGGTGAATGACGACCCGCACGGACAGCGCCAAAAGGGACTAGTGCCACACACGGCCCAGAACGGCGAAATCCTTTGGGTTCACCCCGACCTGATTGAAGATGAACAATGGGCCAGATCGTCATCCACGAAGAAATCTAAAGGGAAAGGAAAGTCTTGCTACGGAGTTTCCGCCATCCCAGGGAAAGACGACGAAGGAATCCCAACTTTCCCACTTTCTGAAGATGAACAAGAAGTCTTCACCACCAGAAGCGGGAACCAATACCACTTCAACTATTCGTCACATAATGAACAAGCAGCTAAGCTAGGGGTGACAAAACAGGGGCCAGCCAAGACTCTCACAGAGATAGGGGTGATCCCAATACCCAAACCGGCTGAAGAGGTTCGACGATAGCCGACAGATAAACAGAAAGACAAAGGATCCCAAGAGGTTCAGAACCCGAAGCAGTCTCGCTTCAGTCGTCCGATTGGAGGAGATAAACCGGGAAGTTCGAAAAATCCACGTGTCTTCGACATCATGGCTCAGCTAGCCAACATTCCAGCAAGGATAACACTTTACGAATTGCTGCGGCTATCTAAGGAAACTAGAGAAGCCTTGCAAGAAGCCTTGGCCGATTCAGAGGTGTTCCTTACTCGAGTCAAACCAGCACCCGAGGAACTGGAATTGTCAGCCCAACAATGTAATGTGGCAGCCAAGAACATTCCCTGCATCACCTTCACCAAAGAGGACATGCAGACGAAGAATTCGAACCATGATCGGCCCCTGTACTTCGTCGGGTACATTGGCTCCAGCGAAGTCAACCGAATCCAAGTAGATCCGGGTTCCGCTGTGAGTATTATGCCACTTCGACTGATGCACAGCCTTGGCATTCCAGTCAGCAAGTTGGCGTCTATAGGCACAGTCATATACGGATTCAACACCAGCGGGTCAAGACCTTTGGGTAAAATCCGGATAAAGTGCCAAATGGGCGATTTAAAGACGGAGGTCACGTGCTACGTGATTGATGCTGAGACATCCTATAACTTACTATTGGGTCGGCCTTGGATCCATAGTAATGTTATAGTTCCCTCCACTCTACATCAGTGTTTGAAATATGTCGACACTGATGGAAGAGTTAGGACGGTGGTCGCGGATAAGCAACCATTCAAAGGGTACGAGAACTACTTCACAGATTCTCTCCTTTATGGTAATGAATCCGACACGGAACCATCGATCCAAGGCACGGATAGCGGGGAAGAAGCTGATTCCGAAGCCGGATTCGATTACAATGGTGGTTTTGTTTTTAATGACATTGTACCCTTTGTAATCAATCTCGACGACGAACAGTCGTCAGATGGCGGTTGTAACTGGCAACTTGCCGAACCTGAAATAAATAATGGTTTAGAGTACTCCTTGTCTTTTGATGATGTGATAAAGGGATTGTACGATAATCCCGAATTATGTATGCCGCTCCGATCGTCGTATGTAACGAAGAAGCGTCTCCAACACTCTTTCGGAACAACTCAGATTATTCCCGCCAAAATAGGGGGACAAAAAGAAGTGATCTTCGGTAAAGGAGAAAGTCGTCCGGTGCCAGATCATTTCCTAAGAGAGGATGAAGATGGTGACAAATCTGGTTTACATCTATCTAAGTACAGTCCAGAAGCGCGCAAGCTCATGGAAAGACAAGGATATGATTTCACACTCGGAGAAGGTCTATATTTCGATCGAGGTTCCCGTGTCCCAGTCAAAGCGGCATATGTACCAAAGGGTAAACCGGAGGGCTATTATCGTCACAAGAGGGGCTTAGGCTACATTTCGTCAGATGACGAATGTGGCTGGCAGATCATCGATCAAATTGCTAACAAGGCTAAGGATGGGTATTTGCCAGATTCTTCAGCTGAAGATTCCGACACAAGTTTGGGAGAAACGTTCAAGGCCTTAATGTCGAACATGACTACGGCTGATCCATCTACAATGGAGGACGACGATCAAATGCAAACGTGGGAGGACCCATGGGTTCATCACCTGAACATGCAATATGGTGATAGGTTCGAACAGAGAGAGCCACCTACCGAAGACGAGGTAGTCCAAATCAATATGGGTGATGAAGCCAATCCAAAGCCCATATTCATCAGTGGTAGTCTCCCATCAGATGAAAAGGAGGAATTAATTGCCTTGATCAGAGAGTATATCGACGTTTTCACCTGGAACTACGAAGACATGCCAGGACTCGATCCCAATGTGGCAATGCACCGCCTCGACATCAAGCCGGATGCCAAACCTGTCAAGCAACAGCAAAGACGGTTTCGTCCGCAGATCATGGAAGCCATCGAGGCTGAAGTTAAAAAGTTGATCGACTCAGGATTTATTCGGGAAGAACAACATCCAGACTGGTTAGCCAACATCGTTCCAGTCATGAAGAAAAATGGCAAGATCAGGATTTGCATCGACTTCAGGAATCTGAACGAAGCATGTCCAAAAGATGATTTTCCCCTCCCGATCACAGATGTCATTATTGACAATACATGTGGATTCGAAAGAATGTCCTTCATGGACGGCTTTTCGGGGTATAATCAAATCAAAATGCACCCGGATGACGAAAAGCACACGGCATTCAGAACGCCTCTCGGTATCTTCTGCTACACGGTGATGCCGTTTGGTCTAAAGAATGCAGGTGCCACGTATCAACGAGCAATGACTAAGATTTTCCAGAAACACCTCATGAAAACAGTTGAATGTTACGTTGATGATTTGGTGGTGAAAAGCCGCAGCAAAGAAGATCACATCAAGGACTTGAGGACAATGTTTGATCTCATGCGGAGTCATCAATTGAAGATGAATCCCACAAAATCCTTCCTCGGGATGTCCAGCGGAAAATTCCTTGGATTCGTCGTTACCACCAAGGGTATACATATCGACCCAGACAAGGTAAAGGCGATAAATGAATTGCAACCCCCGAAGAACCTAAGGGAACTCAGAGGATTGCAAGGGCGTTTGGCGTATATCCGGAGATTCATTTCAAATCTTTCCGGGAAGTGCCAACCATTTTCGAAGCTAAACAAGAAAGGCGTATCGTTTATTTGGGACGATGTTTGCCAGAAGGCATTCGAAGATATCAAGGCATATCTGATGAATCCACCTGTTCTTGTTGCACCAAAATCAGGTAAACCGTTCTTGATTTATATCAAGGCGATGAACCATTCGATAAGTGCTTTATTAGCACAAGACGATGATAATGGTCACGAACAGGCAGTCTATTATCTAAGTCGGACCTTGATAGGCGCCGAGTCTCGATACCCGATGATCGAGAAAGAATGTCTCGCATTGGTGTTTGCGGTTCAGAAGATGCGACATTACTTAATTGGCCAGACGATTTACGTCATCGCTAATGTTAATCCGGTACGGGTATTCATGACTCAACCAGGTTCGATGAATTGGCGGTTGGCAAAGTGGGCCCTTCTTTTGTCCCAATATGATCTACACTTCAAACAGCAGAAGTCGGTCAAAGGACAGGCGATCTGTGATCTTTTGGCGGCAAGCCCGACGACAGATACGGTTGAAGTATACGATGACTTGCCAGATGAAACCCACGAGGTTAATACCACGTCACACCAACAAGTATGGCAGTTATATTTTGATGGTGCCTCGAGAGCAGTCAATAAAGCAGTAACCCCGGGATGCCCTAAGGTCACTTCTGGAGTTGGAGTTGTCTTAGTTTCCCCAGGGAAGCACGTGATGCCTCGAGCTTATTCGCTGACGAGTCCATGCTCTAACAACGTAGCCGAGTATAACGCACTCCTCATAGGACTCAGTTTCGCCAAAGAGCTGGGGGTCGAATATCTCGAAGCCTTTGGGGATTCTCAACTAATTGTCAACCAAGTTCGTGGGGAATATGAAGTCAGAAACCCAGATCTGATTCCATACCACCAGGAGGCCATCAGAGTGGCAGATTCTTTTGAAGAATTTTACATTGAGTATATCCCGCGTCTTCAGAACGCTTATGCAGATGCACTGGCAGCACTAGCAGTATCACTCGCGCAACCGCCCGAAACTGAACTGCTAGTCACAGTAAGATCACACCAACTCTGCGTACCCATATACGATATGGATATTGAAGAGGAGGAAGATAGAAACGTAAACGCCAAAGAGGTGAACTCAACCCAAATCGGGTCCGAGTCCCGAGATTGGCGCTTTCCCATTATTGACTACGTCCAATACGGCATTTTACCGGAGGATGTAAAGGAAAAAGAATCTATCCGCCGAAGAGCACCACGGTTCTTTTATAATACCGAGACCCGTACGCTGTATCGCCGGGGATACGATGACTTGCTTCTCCGATGCCTTTCGAATGAAGAAGCAAAAGAAGTTCTTAAGGAAGCACATGAAGGAGAATGCGGTGCGCATCAGCCTGGTCCCAAGCTGTATGATCGAATCAGAAGAATGGGATATTTCTGGCCAACGATGGTACGTGACGCGATCCAATACGCGCGAGAATGTCACGCTTGTCAAGTGCATGCAAATTATATGCACCAACCACCGGAACGGTTACATACGTCAACCACGTCCTGGCCATTCGAGACATGGGGTATGGACATTGTCGGTCCCATCTTTCCTCCTTCAGTCAAAGGTGATCGATTTATTCTCGCTATCACCGACTACTTTTCAAAGTGGGCTGAAGCTATTCCGCTTAAAGAAGTGAAGACGAACAACGTCATCAACTTCATCAAGCATCATGTTATATACTGACACGGCGTGCCGAGGCGGATCATTCATGACAACGGTCCACAATTCATAAGCAACGCCTTTATCAGGTTCTGCGACAAATTTAAAATTGAAGACGTTTCGTCAACAGCTTATTATCCCGCTGCGAACGGATTAGCTGAAGCTTTCAACAAGACGATCATCAAAATCTTGTCAAAACTCGTGAAAACCAACAAACGAGATTGGGACGATAAACTTGGCAAAGCACTCTCGGCTTATCGCACTACCATACGCACACCTACGGGAGCTACTCCGTATTCTCTGGTATACGGATGTGAGGCTGTGCTACCGTTGGAGATTCAAATCCCCTCCCTTCGGATTGTTCTCGCAACAGAGATGACAGCCGAAGAGCGACATCAGAAGCGTCTCGAAGAACTCGAAAGGCTGGACGAAAGGCGCCTGGAAGCTCAACAACACATCGAGTTCTATCAAGCAAGGATATCCAGAGCCTTCGACAAAAGGGTTCGTCAAAGAAGCTTCAAAGAAGGAGACTTGGTCCTCGCTGCGCGCCGACCGATAATCCTCACCTCTAAGAAGAAAGGTAAATTCGAACCTAAGTGGGAAGGACCGTTTGTAATAGACACAGTCTATTCAAACGGTGCTTATCGCTTAATTTCTTTAGAGGGTAACAGGCAATTAATGCCAATAAATGGGAAGTTTTTGAAAAAGTACTATCCCTAGTACGTTCAGGACAACTCATTTATCGGGAAGTTCCTTGAAGAATATTACACTTAATATTCTAGAGGAAAACCCAATTTTATTTTTACCACCAAAATCCCTCGCTGATCAATTTCAATTGACAGTGAGTCCACCGAAAAGGTTCACTCTCAGTTCGGAGTCCCCTTTCGATGAACGAAAGAACTCCATTTCTTTTCTCTTGGGTTCAACCTTTTTATGGTTGTAACTGAAGTTGAAATTTCTCTTCGATAAACGAAGAACTCATCTTTCAATCTGATAACCAATCCTATAAAAGGAAAGTTTGTCAGCGTCTTCCAGATTCTCGGAGTGGAGATCCCACTTCTAGTTTCCTTCTTGCACTGGAAATAGAATATAAAATTCTTCCTTTCCAGAGTCAAGGAATAGAATATAAAATTCTTCCTTCCTTGTTCGGGGAATAGAATATAAAATTCTTCCTTCCCCACACCAACTCTTTTTCCAAAATTTACCAATTTAGGATTCATCCTAGGAAGTTTATCCCGAATCCTAAGCAGGGATAAGTCTGCGCCTAACACGCGCTGCCGGTTTAGTCTTTCTCCGTAGAAGAAGACACCAGAGCTCGATTCTGAGGTATTTTATCCTGAAACCTAAGTAAGGATAAGTCCGCACCTAACACGCGCGGCCGGTTAGTTCTTAACCGTTAAAAAGAACACTCGTCCGCATATTCAACATTGTGGCAGGTTGTTATTAATAACATCGAAATCCATACCTCACACGCATGGGGAATTTTATCCTGAATCCTAAGAAAGGATACGTCGACGCCTAACACGCGTCGCCGGTTTGGTCTTTATCCGTAGAAAAAGATACCAGAGTCTGACTCTGGGGTCCTTTGTCCCAAAGCCTAAATAGGGATAAGCCAACGTCTAATACACGTTGCTGGGTAGCCTATTCCCATAATAATGGCAAAGTCTACATATTCAAAGTTGTAGCACAAAGTCTAAAAGAGTTCATTCCTTTAGCGCAACGTCACATGCGGAACGGATTAAAACAATCCGCATGTAAGCCCGACTCAAACGGTAGTCGGTAAGAGCACATCAAATCCGTTGAAGGCTGAGGATTTGCTAAAAATCCTAAGTCAACGTCTCATACACGTTGCTGTTTAGTCTTTTCACAGGAGAAAGACGAAGTCTACGTATTCAATATCGTAGCACTAAAAGAGTTAACTCTTTTAGCTTAACGTCATGTGCGGAACGGATTTAGATAATCCGCATGCTAGCCCGACTCAAACGGTAGTCGGTAAAGGCTAATCAAATCCGTTAGAGGCTGGGGGTTAGCCAAAAATCCTAAAGCCAACACCTCACACGTGTCGCCGGGTAGCCTATTCCCGTAACAATGGCGAAGTCTATGTATTCGACATCATAGCACAAAGTCTCAGAGAATTCAATCTCTGAGCACAACGTTACATGCGAGCGGATTTAAACAATTCGCATGCTAGCCCGACTCAAACGGTAGTCGGTAAAGGCTCATCAAACCCGTTGATGGCTGAGGGTTTGCCAAAAATCCTATGAGTATTGTGGTCAATCATTTCAAACGGAATGACGAATCATAATAAAAAGGAAATTCACTAAAAGAGTCAAGAGTCAAAACACTCAGCAAACAAAATCACACATCAAGCCCGTGGCTAAAAATCTGCTGGCTGAACTTATACAGCTTATCATCATAAGCTTGGCTAAGCTCAGCTCTAATGGACTCCTCAGTGGCGGTCGAAGTCTTCGCAGCAGTCTCCTCTGTCTCGACCAGCTTCTGCTTCAAGGACTTCAACTCATCGGACAAAGCCGTGCAGGTCTGCTGGTCCTGTGCCTTCGTCATCTGAAGAACATCAAAAGTTTCCTCCTTTTCACAGAGTGCTCTTCTGAGCTGGTCTATCTCGGTCCCACAAGAAGTAATAGAAGAGCGGAGCTCGGCAAGTGAAGATAACCTGGTAGCAAGGCCAGTCTCAACTCGAGCTACTCGGTCTCGCTGCACCTGAACCTCAAGATCATCAAGAAGCTGAGTCTCGCGCAGTGACTGTAAACGAGTATCCAGCTCAGCAGCAATGAAGGAAGAAGCACCGGTATCTCGAAGCTCACGAAACATCTGAAGCTCACGCTCTAAGCAGTCGAGATCGTCAACTATGGACTTCGCCAAATCTAGGTATCCTGCCTCCCTTATTAAATTGATTCTGGAATCAAGGAAATGTTTGAACTGGTGAAGGGAAAGTCCACTATGGAAAAGCTTGCCAATCATAGCCTTCACAAAGGAGAAGAAGGAGCGAACTTCTAGACAGATAACGATCTTGTCGGGATCGTCGTCGGATAATAACTCCTTCACTAAGACATGAAGACGAGAAGAACGCCCTATACAAAAGAGAGGGAGAAGTCCGTCAAAAGTCTTGATAAGAAAAAGGAATAACACTCTTCAATGAGTTAACTTATACCTTCTTCCTCTTGAGCCGCTGGGGGTAGTGGAGGTGTAACAGCTGTAGGTGCATCAACTGGTATAGTTGGTCTCACAGCCGGCTCAACAGGGTCTTTCTCAACAAAAGCTCCTGCCAGATTCAAAACGGAATTCGCAGAGGCATTACATTATAGTTGCATTAGTCAAGATTGGCTAGTCCTATAATTAACTCAGAAAGAAGCACATACCTTCAAAGGAACCATCCTCAGGGTTTTCAGCGAAGGCGGGCTCAGAAAACATGTCTCCAGGTAGCTGGTCCTCAATCTGAGGTGAGCTATATATGTAGCGCATCATAGGAGTGTCCGCAAACAAGCTTCCCTCGTCGAAGTCATCGATGGAGAAATCTGACATAAAAGGATATCAGTGCCAAAGAAAAGTGAAGAGACTACAACTGATGGAAATGAGTTACCTCTCACGGGTGCATCGGCCTCTTCATTTCCAGGATTCGCCTCCTGCAAATTATCTGAAGAAGCAAGAGGTAGAGGACAGTTAGAGGGTACACAAATTCATTTGGTGTATCATCTAAAGAAATACGTTGTCAGTGTTAGATGTACCTTGATTCACGGAATCGGGTCCTACATTGCCCTCCTCTCCAATGTCAGCAACCCCTGTAGGCCTCTCTACAGGGGGTAGCGGATCAGACTCATCGGGAGATACGGGGATTGGATCAGGACTCATCTCATGCTCCTCACGCGCTCCTATATAGAGAGGGAGAAGTATAAGTCAATGCGCTGAGTAACCAGAGGAATAGTTCTCAGGATAAATGTTACCTCCGTCACTGGCAGGATCATCACCAGCTAGGTCCGTATCGGAAGCTCGGGAAGCTGCAGGCAGCTTACGGACTAACCTCTTCCGCCTAGCAGTGGGGATCGAAGGTCTCGCCCGAGGAGGAGGATAGAACTCTTCATCATGATCAGCTGTAGTCCCTGAAACATTGAACTATAGTCAGTTTCAATACTTCTAGAAAATAGAAGGAAAAGATGAATAGCAAACCTCGCTCAGAAGAGTCATCACAATCTTCGGGATCTCCGCCGGAAGCCTCGTCTGAGGAATGGAATGACCTATGGCCATCTTCATCAATTCGGCGAGTCTTATTCTGTGTCCTCTGTGATCGAGCTTTCTCCCGAATCCTGCGCGAGTCAACCCGAGAAGCTTCCTCAGCCTCTAGCTCCGCAATCGGCTTCACAGGGATAGTCTTGTTCGCTGCTAATAACCACTTGCAGCTCAAGAAGGTGAGATTCAACTGCCGATCAATACTCGGAAGGCTGAACTTAGCGCCGGTACAGCCAGTCACGGTCCACAACCATGCACGAAGACCGTCCACCAAACCACTGTGGGTCCGAAGCTGCTGACGAGGATTCCCGATGTAAAGCTGATCGTAGCCAAACTGGCGAGCAAATCGGCAGGGTAGATATGGCTCTATGAAGCACTCATTCCTTACCCGGAAAGTCAGATAGCCGGGCCTGATGTTCACCAGCCAATTAAAGCAGCCAATGTCTAAGTGGGTCTGATTCTCTCTCGGCCTCTCATCGTCTGTCAAGCACTCGTCATATCGGCCGGAGAACTGCGGAAAACAAGTGGAGAATGCCCAACACTTGTGGACCTGCAGCTGCTGTCGGACATCAGAAAACCCGCGGCCTTCCCACCTACCATTTTCAAGCAACTGCAGCAGGGGAACAGAGTGATCTGTGGCGTTCGGCACCGACATCATGTCCGGACGGTGAAGGACGAACCAGGCCATCAAATAAGCGTACGGAAGCTCTACCTTAAGCGTGGGAATCTGACCTGGCAAATCGGTCTCCTTCCGTGTGAATGCACTGGAAAGCTGTCGAAGTCCTCGGTGAATGTTAGCCACCATCACCGGAAGAAGTAAGAGTTCCTTCTTGTATGCGAGCTGAACTGCTGGGAAGAGTACCTCCAAGGGCAAGGCGTCCCCAGACTGGTATGGAACCACGCACTTCTTCAACCAGATAGCAAGAAAGCCGGCAAGAAGAGTCATCGACTGAATCAGTGTGGTCGCATGCCATAAGAAAGATCTGAACTTGGTCTTCGCAGGAAAACCACCCTCAGGACTGCTGGTGGTATAGGAATGAGCATCAATCTTCTTCAGTAGATGGTTCACCTCTGAAGGAGTGAGTGGGGCCAACTCACAAATATCCTCGCCAGAGCTGCTCTCCAAGTTCTTGAACAAATAGTTCGCGAACTGCTTCAGACTCACAGAGTCCTTCGTCCTTTTGGCTAAAGGCTCAGACTGCGCCAAAGCGATATGGTAATGGCAAGTGAGATCCCATAGAGTCTCGTAACGGTCGGGCATGCGATCCTTCAGCTGACTCAACTCATGACTGGAAGGGAAATACTCCTGGTATAACATCTGCCCCATGGTCAAGCCAGAAATCCTATGCATCTCATGAAGAGCCAAGCCCAACTCCCCCTGACGGGTCAGAAAAGTGTTCGAGTCTGGATTATATAACTCGAACAAAGCACAGAAATGTCTCAAACTGACAGGCAGGCCATACATGGTGGCACGAACGGCGGTATACAAACCGCAAGCGTGCAACTCCTCGCCCCAGCGGCTCAAGACGTATGTCGTCATGCGACTCCACCAAGACTTGTCCGAAGAGTGGACCCAACCATAAATCCTGTGACGAGTCGCAGGCATCTCCCGCCCTAGGGCAGCGAGGCGATTCCTCAAAGTCGAAGCAGTGGCGAGAAACTCGTTACGTGGTGGTGCATCCAGTCCCAACACTCCGGGATGCAATCCGGTGATGTGACTCCTGCTTGAACCAGGAGCTGCCTGATGGGTGATATAGCCGCAATGGATGCTCTCATGATCCACTGTCAAACGCCACGACATCTCGCGCGTCACGGCCTGACACCTGAGCTCAGTCAACGAGCGATGTCGAGGAATTTCTGGCACGTATATGAAGCCACCGCCGGTCTTGTGAAGCCACTGCTCAGCGTCAATGAACACGGCTTCTGGGTCATCGACAGAATCACCAAATAGGAAATCGCTCTTCCGGAGAGGCTGGGTAGAGCTGGCGTCCTTCACAAAAGGAGCATCTGTGATCAGCTGGCGAATAGCTCGATGACCACCCTCCCTCACCACCTGGGCAACCTCAGTCGACGTGTCCGAAGCAAACTGAGGAGTAGCTGGAATAGGGGAAGGATTGTCAAAGGTCGAGTAATGCTCGCCACGACGCCCATAGACTGCGTGGGCTGAGAACGATCCAGAAGGGTACCCCACTGCAGAATAGACAATTAAACACGGGTTAGTCTCGGTTATAAAAGGAAATTGAACTCATCTTACAAATAGCTAAGATAGAGTCATTGCCTTATAAAGGGTGAGACGATTTGGCCACATTGTACAATCATAAGATAGGGTGCATCGAGGATCCCTGCCTTATGAAGCGCAATGCAGCGTCAATTCGCCCCCTTTATTTTGAGATATGGTTTTGACCAAGCAAAACATATCTTTGAAGCGTCAATCCTCATCAAGGAGAATCAAGGCTCTTCCCGATTGCCTCGCCAAGGAGAACAACATGGGGTAAACAGGGACCAATTCGCAAATTCTCAGAAAAAAGGGGTTAATTTGCAAAATTCCCAAAAATGCCAAAGCGTCGATCCTCACCAAGGAGAATCAAGGCTCTTCCCGATTGCCTCGCCAAGGAGAACAACGTGGGGTAAAAAGGACCAATTTACAAATTTTTAAGAAAAAAGGACTAATTTGTAAATTTTTAAATATTGCCAAAAATAGCTCACCGGCGTAGGAAGGCGGCGCACCATCAGCTGACATGGCAGGGGAACGACCTCTCGAAGAACGCGGCATGACAAGCTGCAAAATAAATTAAAAGAGGTCAGATCTAGAAAAGAAAAAAAAATCACTTTTTTATCAGATCTACCCCCCTGAAAGATTAGCTCGAGGTGTCAAATCACACCCTCAACCCTCACATACGATCCCACAAGTATATAAATTAAATTGAGCATGAAAAAGATCGAAATTGTGGAGGATTTACCTGAAGAAAGGCTCGAGATCCAATGGAGATGAGGTCTTTTAGGAAACTTTCACCTCGCGCTCGAGGGACCTGGAAGAAGTTCTAAAGATGGAATTTTTGGAGAGATTTCTCAGTCAAAGATCCAAAGGAAGATTAGATCTAAGACAGAGATCAAATTTTGGTGAAGAACGGATGCTCGAGAGAAGAGAAAAGTCAAGAAAGAGATCAAAGGGGGGCCGGCCCTAGAGAGGAGAAGAAAAAAGAGAAAAAGAAAGAAAATGGACCCCTATTTATAAGGTGAACCAAATTGAACCGGACCGGACCAAGTTGAACCGAACCGGACCAGTCCAAATCAGTCCAAATGGGGTTGAATCAAGCATCGAAACGACTTCAAATCAACTGAGGGTCCCATCCTTGGTTTATTCCTGTCTCTCCCACATATTCGGAAGGAACGGAAAAAAATCTTTTGAGCCAAATTACTGCCTTTCTGGTTCATTTTCAAGCCGGTTCAGCTTATTTTGAGCACGGAAATACTCCAATAAGGTATACGAGTATAAACTATTCCCTATCTTTTTTTATTGAGAAGTTCCTGGAGAATATTCTTCTAAAAATATTCTTAAGGATAACTCAATAACACAACGCCGACAATCGAACGAAAGTTGCACGTTGAACCAACCAACAAAAGCTAAAGATCGGAAAACTAGGAATCGACTTCAAGTTCAAATTCCGACGACGGTCAGACAATAAATGCAGCACCGGAATCCTCACAGGCGTTCTACAAAGCACTGAATGACCTGAAGGAATCGAAGGAATCCAGGACAGAAGCCATTTCAAGATCCCGTTATACCGACTCAAGGTTGGGACGACCACATCCAAAGTATTCCAGACTCTCCTATAAAAGAACGAGACTGAAACACTTTGGAGGGGGTATCTGTAGGCGTATAAAATTGCCTATAGGTCCCTTAGCTTAGCTCAGCACGATGATTCGACAAAACAACGGACATTCGAGCGACGAGGCGACGAGGC
>BQKN01061099.1:28340-57265 GCA_022839385.1 Asparagus kiusianus | reverse complement strand
CCGGCCCGGCCCGGCTTATTTCCAGCAACGGTCACGCCTCGTGACCGTTGCCCGAACGGGCCGGGCTCCGGGCCCGGGCTGCCCGGCCCGGTTTTCGCCCGGCCCCGTACTGTACCGGGCTGGGCCGGGCCCGGACCGGGCGCCGATGGCGCAACCCGGACCCGGGCCCGGAACCCGGCCGGGCCAGGTTTCCCGGGCCGTGGCCGGGCCGGGCCCGGGCCAGCGGGTAAAATGGACACCCCTAGGTGAGGGGGCCGACTTCTAACTAAAGAAAAACTTTTAGAAAAACTTGAGGTTGCACTGTAGCTAGAGGGGGGTGGTCGGAGGTGCGTCTGAGGGTGTGCCTGTAGCGCCTCCCAAACTTTTAAGTATCAATTTAGCTAAGCGCTCGATAATTCAAAAACTAACCAAAACATATTTAGTTTTAGATCAAGGGGACGAAATACTTAGCATAATAAAAATTAAGATTAATTCCAGACTGGGGTCACTTATTTTTTTCTCAATATTTAAAAAGAGAAGGGGTTCATGTTTATAACTCTTTTATGTATGTTTTATTAAATACCATAAGCTAGCTGACGATCCATTTTGCAAAATATATGAAAAGTGAACTCAGCTTATTATTTCTCTAAAACTTGGCCTTAAAACTTTCCTGTGAAGTAAGTAGTGATTTGGCTTTGAAGGGTTGGTTGCTTGCTTACCAAACCTCATCAAGAATAATCTTTTTCATGCTTAATAAACTAAGCGGTGGTTGGGCGCTAATGATGGAGTATCCTCTAAATTAGTACGCTCTTAATAGTTCAAAATCTCCATTAGTACGAAGTTTTCACGTGTTTTGTACGCCCTCTAGTGGTCATTAAAGTCGGCATGTTATTCTTAACTACGACGCTCTAGACGTATTAGCGTAGTCCAACTCGGCAAGCTAGCTGCTAACATACTTAATAGCACTCGGCTAAAATAACTTTTCAATAGACTCGTATGTGGTGCATTGCACGTGATGCATGATACAGTATAGATTAACATATGTTATTAAATTAGTTTTTAATGTTAATTTTATAATTTTAAAATAAAGTTTTAGGGGGTTATCTGAAAACAACAAAAACTTTAGGGATCCGCTCTAATATTGTATCAACATAAGTTTCCTATGAAGAAAATGACTACCAAAAAGTATCCTTATGGTCCAGAACTCGGAAGTTTCTACTAGGGGTTAGCATTCGATTAAATTTAAGGATGCTTTAATGTTATCTAATTTCTTATATTGTTAAATTGAGTACACATCATTTTTATTTAATCCTCAATAGCTTGTAATTAAACTTTCCGATTGACTCTTCATCTACTCGAATAATTTGATTATTCATCCTCCTATATTTTTTTCTAGAAGCTACTCTTTAGTGCTCATTCTCTCCTTTCATGGGAATCCAAATCAAAATAGTTAGTTTCTATATTAGCACACTGTACAGAATTTGTATAGCATTAGGCACGGTTCTATGGTATAACTAAGACGTGTCGAAGTGAAGGCCTCGGGGATTATTAACGTAAATATGTGCACGCACCCATGCAGACATGGTTAAAAAGCAGTAGATAGCCTGGTTCTTATAGGCCAGTTCCGCAAGTTGTACTTCCTAGTACTGTATTTGAAGCAGTTGTTCGAATTCCTTATGATAAGCAACCGAAACAAGTTCTTGCTAATGGTAAAAAATGGTCTTTGAATGTTGGGGTTGTTCTTCTTTAACCGAGGGGTTCGAATTAGAACCCCCCCCCCCCCCCCCCCAATCATATTTCTCCCCAGGTGAAAGAAAAGATAGGAAATCTGTCTTTTCAGAATTGACGTCCCAATAAAGGAAATATTCTTGTGATAGGTCTTAGCGGCCTTCTTTATCTCTAAAGACGGGGTATCCTAACCATCCAATAGTTATTCCATCCCCGCTGTCTATTGAGCTCGCTCTGAATAATCCCCACAAGTAAGTTCCCCATTCTTCTAAATAAAGAACATGAAGAAATTATTGGTCAGACATTTCTCATATTTAACTTAGTCAAGACAAAAAATGTGTCTTTCTACATGCATAAAGAGACCTTTGCATAATATAATATTGGTTAGTTTCTCTAAAACATTATCCTTCATCATATTATTGTATATGCATAACTCTATTTTCGAGCTAGATGGTATTTATGTAAAACAAAATTAAGAATAAGTGTTTAACCCAAAATATGATTTCACGGGAACCCAAAAGTCCTCATAAGATAACTAGCATGATAATTAGTGCTTAACCAAAAACAAAAATTCAAGGGAACCTCATTAGAACCACACAAACTTTAATACTTATAGTTATTGTGAATTATTAAAATTAAGAGGGTATAAAAGGAAATCGAAAGTTTAACATAGCAATCCTCTTTTATAGTAGTATAGATTATGACTTTATTTAATTAGCACTTATATACACTCACTTGTATTTCACAATATTTGTAAATCCACTATTATGCAATTTAAAAAAATTAACTTGAATTTTCGTATATGTCACTGGTATGTTAATTTCGAAGCTTTCTAACTATTGATACTTGTCAAATTTATCGCTAAGCCTATCTTTATTATGTTTTAAATAGAATCAAGATAAGTTTATGTAGGTTGTCTAAAAATTATTGTAGATAGTTGATCCTCACCAAAGACCGATGATGGAAGTTATAATTTGACGGCTTCTAGAAGGCTGCAATTTAAAAATTTTCACGTAGATCGATGAAAGGTTACAATCTGATAACCTTCACAACAACCGATGAAACCTCTAATTCAACAGCCTTCACAATCAACATTGAAAGTTACAATCTGATGACTCTCATATTTTTAAGGATCCAAGACGAAGGTTACAAGATAAAGATCTTTGCAACGATCTAGCAAAAGAGACTACAAATTGACGGTCTCTTCATATTAAAACACAGATATCTCTCAAACCGTAAGGAATTTAGCAAAACAGATAGTAGCAAACCAAAATTTGGTTGGTTTGGTTAGCTCCGTCTCGTCGAGATAATCGATTTTTATATATAATTCATTCAATTCTGACTTACGGTTTGAAAGTTATGACATGTTCTTCGTAGCTGTTTGGTGGAAAAATTGAAGAAAAAAATTTGAGAAAATGAATTTGTATTATTCTCTCTAACAGACTTAGAAAAATAATTAATTACAATTCTCTCAGTGCAATCTCTCTTTAATAAACTTAGAAAAAAGAAACTACAATTCCTCTCAATCGGTTTCCCGATTTACAAAAGAGAGAAAGATTGACGAAGATTCTTCCCTTTGTTTAACATGTGTTCTTCTTAGTGTCGATGAGATGCCTCCCCCGAAACTCGTGTCGAGTTTGCTTCTCATTGACAACCCGAACGCTTCACCTTGTTAGAACACGGTATTTTCCTCTTGACTTGATGTTAAGAAAAACTTGTGTGGCAAGTTTAAGAATAACTCTTAACAAGTTTGGGAACTCAGAGCGGGTTTAAAACTCTATAAAAGAGTTAATTTAAACCAAAATTCGATTTGTAAGCGAAGTACTAAAACTCTAAGGAGTTCTATTGCCGAAGAATGCTTCCAGATGAATGTCGATCTCCAAAATTCTAGCTCTCTTAATGATCTGCCAAAAAATCCGATTTAAGCTAATTTTTTTAGCTATTTATAGGGGATTAAGGGGTGTAACTGACCACTAAAAACTCCCCCAAGTGGGGGAGTTATCCACTCAAATCGTGGAAAACGGTTTTAAAACCGTTCGGCTCATGTTTGAATGAGTCAAATGTAAAATCTGTATTCTGGCATGAATTCTGCGTTCGAACGCAACATTTGGAAGCTGCGTTGATAGCTTTTGGAAACTACGTTGGCAGCAGTTTGGAAGCTGCGTTGGCAGCTTTTGGAAACTGCGTTAGCAGGTTTTGGAAGCTGTGTTGGCAGCAGTTTGGAAGTTGCATTGACAGCTTTTGGAAGCTGCGTTGGCAGCATTTTGGATCAAATCCGAAGCTCAAACCGAGAGACGGTTCCTGGTTGATCTAACAGCCGAATTCAAAGGACGACTTTTGAAAATAACGGCCACGATTCGTCATCAAACGAGGTGCGTGAAAATGACGTCACCTTGTCAAATCACATTTAATGCGACCTGACACGCCTACGCTGTCCCAGCTGTCAAGCACAAGGTTCCGTCCGCGAACACGTGGCTCACCCTCTACCGCTTCGGACTTCGCCTGTGAGGACGAACCTTGCCTACACAACTCAGTTCGCCTGTTGGTCTAGCTCGCCTGAGGCATCCATCTTTAAGCTCGTCCGAACGAAGCGGGCTTGCCTGCACAGTCTCACCTACAAAGTTCGCCTGTCACTTGAGATGGCTCGAAGCGAACTAACTCAGTTATGGTGCACGTGTCCACTAATGAACAGTGAGCCTCTTTATGCAAAGTATTCCAGACCATACGTGAGTTGGTTTAGGTCTGAAAACTTTAAAGGAGATCTTGTAGGCTATAAAAATTGTCTTAACAACAGGAAGATCCAAAAATCCGCCTGAACAGGTACGCCCACACACAGAAGAGCCAGGCAAGCTTGCGTTGATCATTGAGCCCACCATCAAGAGCTTGATTCCGCCTGCATACCTGACTCGCCAGCACGAGTCAAGCCTACTCAAACGTTGAGCTCACCTGCATACTTGACTCGCCTGCACGAGTCAAGTCTACTTAAGAGTTGAGCTTACCTGCATGGCCAGACGATCAACAAACTTACCAAACTCGCCAGAGTACCCAGCGGTTGCGCTATCACGTACAGGGATGGGTCTTCCCATTTCCCGCTACGTGAAGGGGAGGAGTACAGTGCTCTGAGCCCATCAAGCAGCCGCTCACAGCACACGTGAGAGGCATGTCATCTCTCAACAGTACATGATCACATCCCATGATTCAAGGGAATGACCATGCCGTCTTTTCTCTATTTAAAAGCCTCTCCTGGCTACGGGAAAGGGTCTGGCAATTCATTGAGTTGGCTCAGTTAGTTAACTATTCCGTTAGCTCTCAACTCTCAATCGAGTTGACGACCTACTCTTTGCATTGTTCTTGCACTGTAGCATCTTCTTCCAGCCTTCGGTATTGATCACCATCAAGCTCAGGAACTCGAACTCGATCAACATGAGCTTCTACTGCATACTGAAGCTCGCATGTAACTTCGATCGGATCGTCCAAGGGAAGCAAACTCGGTGCGAGAATCGAGGGAGACGTCCTATCGCTACCAAAGACTCCACGTTAAACAAGGAGGGCATTCCCTCCGCTTCTGTTATAATTTTAATTCATTAGTTTATAATAAGCTATTCTTATCAATACAAACAAAATCCCCATTTTGAGAAATCAAATTTTACACCTACAAAGAGTTATTTAATTTAAGACATTCATCTCTGATGTCTAAAATTGATTCTATGTTTAGAATATTGAAGAATCATTTCAAAATCCTATCTACGAATCGGCATTACCCTTTTTCAACCCATGATATAGTTATTGCATGTACCATAGTTCATAACTATCTTCCCATAGAAGATCTGGGAAATGAGTTGTTGAAATGAGGTTAATTCCATTGAAGAGGATGATGACGAAATAGTTAATGAGGATGAAGATGGAGTTGTTAACTTTACTCAAACTAAGACATAAAAAGATGAAGAGATTCAATAAATGAATTAAGATCAAAGAGGGATCAAATTGCCAATGAAATGTGGGTAGATTATAGTAATAAATATCATAGTGTAGACACAACCGAGATTGTGATGTAATTTAGCTATTAGTTTTTTGCATACTTCATTGTACTGCCTGTTGATGTATTGTCTACTATGTTTGTGTAATGTTGAACATGTTTTATTGTAATAAATAATGTGGTTTTTTCATATTTTATTGTACTAACACGAGGTTTAAATTTTCGTTCCTATATTTTTATTTGTAACAACTAGGTATGACAGACTTTGAAGATGGTGATAGAAGCAGGGATACTCCTTCACCTAGAACACCCAATTATTCATACTGCATGACTTCTCCACCTCCCACTACACTACCCTTCCCTCGAACCCAATTTGCTCCTCCACCTCCTTCTCCATCTCATTATCCTTATGATTTTAACTATTCATTTATGCACTCAACAACCTATGTCATATATGAATATGCTTAACAATGGCCAACCACTTATCCATACTTCCCCCAGCCCGCATAGCAGTGGTACCCACTTAGGAGATGCTCATTCTTTAAAGAGAATAGTAAGTGTTGGAGATGAAGCTACTTCACCAAGCAAAAGAAAAAAGCGGGCGGTTACTAAAAGAAAAATTCAACCGAAAGTCTCAAACAAGAAAGAGAATATAATGGGTGTGCCTAATGCTAAATGATGTGCAAATCATGATGATGTGTTGATCCCCTTTCTTGCTCAAATGGCAAAAGATGGTTTCAAAGTTGACAAGGACTTTAAGATGCAAGCACATAAAAAAGCTGCCGATGAGGTCAATGCTAGGTGTGGAACTGAATTCACCAAAGAGAATGTGATGAACCATGTTCAAGTGCTTGAAGTCTAAATTTTTTAATACGCGTACTATCATGAATATGAACAAGGCTGATTATGATCCGTAGAAGAAAATTATCACCATGGATCTAGAATGTTATGATAGGTGGACACAGGTATATTTATCATAGATTAACTTTTTTGCACGATTTACTTACGAATATATTCATCTTACATTATTTATCTTGTATTCTTTAATTATACAAGACAAGAAATGCAATAGCCACAATTGAAGGAGTACTTGAACACTCATCTCGTACACTATGATGATTTATGTTATATTGCGGGAGATGACGAAGGAAGGAGAAATTTTGCTAGAGATATGGCTAAGAAAATTGGCTCCATTATGTTCAAATTGATGAGGATCTATTGATCTTAGTGAAAATGAGGTTGATTTGTCCTCTAACACACATTTTGAGCCTAGGATGTCAAGCAAGCATAATACAAACACCCAGTCTCAAAACTTAAAACCTTCTAGTGGGGTAACTTCTACAACAAATGACAAATCTCATTCTAAGAAGAAAAGTAGCAAGGCTAAAGAGGACGACTCACTCATGCGTGATTTCATTGAGTCGGTGTCCTACTCAATTCAAAATCAATCAACACATTTTACATTGGATTGAGAGCATAGCGAGTGCTCTATTAGCACATGAGTTCCCAAAGATACATTAGATAAAGTTCTTGATTATTTATATGATCATGAATTAGAAGCTAAAAGGTTGATCACTAAAACTAAAAATGTCCAAAAGCTTTTTATAAAGAAGATTATCAAGGAACAAGGATTTGAGAGCAACGAATGATTGTTGACCGATATGTTATTTTGTGTGTTTGCCTTTTGAAAACTTGGCGTGTTTATTACTTTTGTAAACTTGATGCATATTTCACTACTTACCGATGCAAATTAGGGAGGTGGTTTGAGAACTTATGGATTCGTTGCTACTTTTGTAAATTGTATGCTATTTGCACTTGATGCATGTTTATAAATCCATATATTATGATATCTCATGTTCTTCGTATTTAAATTGTATGGTATCTCATATTCTTTGTGTAATTTTGCATGTTTATATATTCATATACTATGATACTTGATGCAAGTATGGATGGATATGATCAACCTACTTCTGAGCTATGTATTGGTATAACTATTCTATATGAAATTGTTCCTTTTAAGAGAATTTAATTGATGATCGGGTTCAGGTAATTGGGTAATGATGATGATCTTATTACGAGAATGCGATCTACAATGCATTCATAATGTTTCTTTTATAAAGACATTACAAAGAGGCAGGCTCAACACACTCTTGCTCGCGCGGGCTCGTGTCAGACCTGACCCGGCCTCGAACCCCGATGAGCCCCGGTTCACGGGCATGAACCTACCCGGCCAACGCTCATGCCTAGCCATGAGTCAAAATCGAAGTTCCCGTTGGCCGCTGAGCATTGTTAGAATCCACTTTTACTTACTATAAGGATATGTGACAGGAGTTAAAATGGAGTTCATATCTTGGGGATTCACTAGGTCGACAGTAGGTTCATCGACCGGTGGAATTGGAGGAGGACTCCACCTGCGTCGAGTTCATTTGCGAGGGGCAGTTGAAGTATTATTCGGACTCCGCGCTCCTCTCAAGTAATGAAAGCAACACTCTAGACCAAGGTCCCCTCAGACACCCAAAAATTCAAAAATTATAATCTCTAGATTTGTACTCGTTTTCCTAGTTCCGTTTAATATGGGTTTCGACCCTTAAAACACCTATCGATGATCTGAATCCCAAAAATAAAAGACAAAAATAAATGAAAGATAGAATCAACACCCAGTCCCATGTCGGTCAAATGAAAAAAAAAAAAAAAACAAATCTTCGCAGTTGCAGTGTTCAAAGTTATCATTTTGGAAGAAATTAAAAGAGAACCCAATGGACACGACCTTCTTAAAAAGATATATTGTTTTGGGCCACTAGTTAATACTAGGCTTGGGGTTGTCAATGCTCTCCTATATGGGTCTCTAGGAGGGGTGCTAAACCGTATCCGTCCGAGGACATATCCGTAACCGTATCCGTTAGGATATGGATATGGTTACTCAAATCTATAACCGATATGATATGATTACGGATATAGTTTTGTGGTGAAATATCCGTATCCGTATCCGAAATATCCGAATACATACTGGTCATACTCTTTTGATAGTTTCGATTCTTAGATTATGAATTTGTGGTTAATTTTGATGATCAAGCTGTCTAATCTTAGCTTTTCAGTTATGCTGGTGGCTAATTTAGGCAGCTTCGGAGTTTAGAGCAATGACAGAAATGTGACATTAACTTCCACTATTGATGCTTTTACCGGTGTCGAAATATTGATTAGAGCGTTTGATTTCGGGTTGAGAAGACTTTGGAGTTTTTCCCTGTAGAACTAACCTTACAAAATTGCAAGGTAGCATCTTTTGTTTATTGATAATTTTGACTGTTAAGATTCAAATTATTTGTTGTTTAGTAAAATGATGCATGTGCATCAATGTTGCATGTTTCTTGATGCCCCTCCTTCTGTATTAGAAGTAAAATCCTCAACCTGTAACTTTGATTGAGAGTGCTCAGGCCTATGGCATGATTTACCAAAGAAAAACTTATTTCATCTGTTGCATTTTTTATGCTAGTTTACATTTACCAGGGCATCAATGAAGTGAGTTTTTTTAATACCCTTCCTTAATGAAGACTGTTATATCCTTAAAACAATTTTTATACTGATAACCCTGCTACCCTTACTCCTCCGCTATAAAGATCAACCCTGTAAGTTGTTATTTTAGCCAAGCATTGTGCATGCCTGAAGTTTGTTCTTCACCTGAACAATTTCACAATTTAGCCTGTTCATTTGTCAAAGAAACCACAGGTTTAAAACCTCATCTGCTACTGAATCTCACTTGTTAGAGGTTAATTTGCTGATGTTATCGATCAGATGATCGACTGCATTTCGAATGTCTCATGATCAGTGTAACTCGTTTGTGGTTTTCTCAATGATTTCAGCTTCATCTGTACTTTTGGCGAGGTCTAGAGGCAATTAGTACTAAAGAAAAGGAGGTTGTTTACTTGTTTTATCTCCTAAACTAATTTAGAATGCATCAACATCTCATTTTCCAATCCAACTACTAAAAGGTCTGAGTTCTACAAGGCAGTTAGCTTTGTGTCAAACGAATGCAAAGGTTTAGGTAGTGATATTGATGTATTTTTTTCATTAATTATAGACTTGTTGAAAAATGATTAAACATAGGACATTAGTCACCTATATATCTACTCTAACAACCGCCAAAATTATTCTCACATATCAATTATCATTTCCATCAATAATGCAAACTTCCTGCCTCAGCAACCACCTTCACAATCACTCAAACCCCAAATGCAGTAAATAACAGTAACGATTACAGCAACAAAAGCAAACCTGCTTTCTCTCAAGAATCAAACTTACGCTTAAAGAAACCATATCCATGTGTACACGCACTCACTAGTGATCAAGTCATCAAGTGGAGAAACTATCCAATGATCAAACATCGTGCAGTTGGTTCATAAAAAAAACAGAAGAACCATCTTGAAGCCGCTCCGTTATGCATCGATCCGAGGATAGACAGCCGTCAATATGCCATTCGTCGAGCGGACAGAAAGTACTCGATAGCTTCTTTCCATCAAGTAGGCTTCATATCCCGAAACATGGAGTCCCAGCTTACCTCCTCCTCGCCACTCCCCCATAGTCTACCCCCATCGCCGCCGCCACCATAACCGCCCTTGCCTCCGCCGGTCTTTCGGACAGGACCGGACCCCGGTCTCGGGACCCTAACACCTCCATCAGTGATCATGAGCCCGTTCCTCTTGTTCCTCCTGAGCACAACCCCTTTCCACCTCCCCCGCCCCTCCCCCGACCTCGGCACAACGACGATCGCCGACCGGTCCCGGCCGACGACCAGGGTGTTGAAGTATCTGATGAGACAACTCTTAGTCCTGTTGACGGCGGACAGAAGCCCGGCGAGAGGCCGGTGACGAGGGGGACGTCTTCTGTCGAGCTTGTTCGCGAGCTTGAGGATCTCAAGCCTGTGCTTGGCAATTGAGATGCCCATGCTCTTGAGGAACTCGTGGCTGAAGTGGACCACGTCCTCCTCCTCAATCTCGTTTTGTATGAAGAGGAGGGTGTAGCCGTAGACGTTGGAGGGCTCGAGGTTCGATTTGGATAGCCAAGAGTACCAATCCATCGAGAGAGATGGAGGTTGGGGACTGGAGCATTATTGGTATAAAAAGGAGGAGATCGAATGGGGACAGTGTTGAATCGTTGATTGATTGTCTTTTTCTTGGGTTTTGGTGTTTGTGGAAAATTATGGACAGGTTGGTGAGAGGGAAGTTAGCCTACCCTGCATAATTTGCGGACGGTGATGTTTGTGATCGTGATTTTTTTTTTTGTATTGGGTGATGTGAATTCAGTATGAAGGAAATTTGACTACAGGGGAAAAAAAATCATGTAGAGACAGGAGGAGGAAGATGAAGTTTGTATGTGAAAGGTGATTATTACAAGGGAAAAGTGCATATAAGAAGCATATGAGAAGCAAAAGGGTTAGACGTCAAACACTTTTTAGCATTTGGACTTAAGAACCCATGCTAAACAATCCCAGCCCAAAATATTATACAAACCTTTTGCTGCGTTTTCGGCAAAGACGATCGTAATTTATTGAAAGATATTAGAATATCTGTGAATATACAGTGCTATTGATGGAAGAACAATGGACTCATAAGTACCAAGTGGTTATTTATGAGTTTCATGTGAGATGTCTACATTTTGCGTGATAGTTATTCGATATATGTGATATGTTTTAATATCTCGTGACACTTATTCATTTACTGTTATATCTAGTCATTTTCTATGACTTTTACATATTTCATATGATATTTATCCATTAACTGTGATATTTGTACACATTATCTAGAAATAGGATTGTTTATGCTGTCCACAACCACAATATAAATAGATATAAGTGTTGCGCGCAGCGGAAATTTCGGCAGCACTTCGGTAGCACAACAAGAGAGTCAGGTCGCAATAAGAATTCTTGTTTCTCAAAGGGAACAAGAATCTGAAGCCTAATATCCTATCAAAGTAGGATATTAGCTCTTCCTCTCGTCAGCTCTAGGACTGCGCGTCGAGAGAACCTAAAAAGCTATTACAAATCACACAAAAACAGTACAACCAATTTTTACGTGGTTCGGCAAATTGCCTACGTCCACGAGGCAAGGAGGGGGAGAGATCTACTAATAGAGGGAGAGAATACAACTAGGCTTTACAATCACTCACAATCTAAACCCTCAAATAAACTCTCTCAAATCCCTCACAAACTCTCTCTACAAAAGCACAAAAGGACTGCACCAAGAAAAAAAATCTCCTGCTGGAAAATACCCAAAGCCGAACAAACAATTCCCCTGCACAGCGCCAAAGGAAACCAAAGTCTGCCGTATTTTTCTTCCGCAGCCGCAAAATCACGTCCTTGCACACATCAATTCACGAAACCCTAGGCCTATTTATTGAGTTTGAGAAACATTCGGGTGGGCCTTGGTTTCAAAACGCGTCCGACTTCACGTGCGCGGCTTCGTTCACGTGAAATAGTTCACGTACGTGGTGGCTGGGCCCCACACTCACAATTCTCCACCTCGGTGAAGTTTTCCTAAAACTGAGCCGACACCAAAGCATCCAAATATCCCACTTGTTGTGGCTAGTACGAACTCAATCCACAACAAGTCGGGAACCCAAACGAGAGTCCAAACAATCTCACCCCATCAACTAATCCAAACCGGCTGCATCTGAAAGACTGCCTACGTATCCTCTTGCCCAAGGAATCAAGCCGAACGTAGTTCATCCAAATGGCCACCAACGGCCTCAACAATCACGAATGTGTAACAAGTTTCGACAATGATCAAATTTGTTGCTCGGAACCACCTTAGTGAGCATATCTGCCGGATTATCCTTCGTGTGGACTTTCACAATCTCCACGTCGCCATCTTCAAGAACATCCCGAACGAAGTGATAACGAACGTCAATGTTCTTCGTTCTCGCATGAAAAACCTGATTCTTCGCCAAATAGATAGCACTCATGCTATCACAATGAATAGTGACGGACCTCTGCGATATACCAAGTTCCTCCAAAAGTCCTCGAAGCCAAATAGCCTCCTTCACAGCCTCCGTAACCGCCATATACTCTGCCTCCGTCGTAAACAAAGCCACCGTCGACTGTAAGGTGCATCTCCAACACATCGGCGTACGGGTCAAAGTAAACACATACCCCGTAGTAGACCGACGCTTATCCAAATCCCCGGCATAATCCGAATCAACATAGCCAATGCACAACTGCCCACCACAACTGCCCACCTGTAATGTCCCGCTCATAACCTAAACCAACATTGAGCGTACCTCGAATGTACCTCAAAATCCATCTCACGGCGTCCCAATGACCCACTCCTGGATCGTGCATGTATCTCGAAACCATGCTCACCGCCTATGACAAATCCGACCTCGTACATACCATCGCGTACATCAAGCTCCCAACCGCGCTCGCATATGGAGTCTTCGACATCAACTCACGATCTTCAACTAACTTTGGTGAAAGACCAGCTGAAAGATTCAAATGGGCTCCCAAAGGTACACCAACTGGCTTTGTATCCATGCTAACATGGAATCGCTGTAGAACCTTCTTTAAATAAGCCACCTGTGTCAAACAAATTCTGCCCTTCTTCTTGTCTCTGCCGATCTCCATCCCTAAAATGCGCTTCGTCTCGCCCAAGTCCTTCATCTCAAACTCATTTGAAAGCTGAACTTTCAACTCATCTATAGCCGACCTGGAATTAGAGGCAACCAACATATCATCGACATAGAGCAACAAATAAATGTACGCACCTCCTTTCAACTTGCGAAAATATACGCAAGGATCAAACTGGCTCCGAGTGTACGAATGACCAATCATAAAACCATCGAATCGCCTATACCACTGTCGAGGAGACTGTTTCAAACTGTAAAGCGATTTCTTCAACCTGCAAACCAACTTATTTTTCCCTGCAGCTCGGAATCCCAATGGCTGAGTCATATATATTTCTTCATCAAGATTACCATGAAGAAATACCGTCTTCACATCCAACTGATCTAACTCCAAACCATACTGTGCCACCAAAGCTAGCAAAATCCGAATCGAATAATGCTTCACCATCGGAGAGAAAACCTCATTATAGTCAATACCTTCCTCCTGTGCATAGCCCTTCGTAACCAACCTAGCTTTGAATCTCAATGGAGTGCCCTCAATGCCCTCCTTCTTTGTGTATACCCACTTGCATCCAATTGCCTTCCGCCCCTTTGGAAGCTCAACAAGCTCCCATGTATCGTTCTTATGAAGAGATTCTATCTCCTCCTTCATAGCCACCTGCCACGAATCAGCCTCTGAACTCTGTTCGGCCTCTCTAAATGTAGTAGGCACCAACTCATCGATACTCTCCACCGGAAGTACATACGCAACTGTGTCGGCAGACCGTGCTGGCATCTGTATGTTTCTCCTCTGTCTCCGAACCGTAATAGAATCCTGAACCTGAGCCGTCGGTTCCTGATCCTGCATATTTGTACTCGTATCCTCCGTGTTACCGTCGTGCTCGCCTGGCGTCACCTCAGTCGGCACTCTAATGGATACTGTACTATCTGGACAATGTGGAGCTGCATCGATCTCCACCACCTGCGATATCTCCTCCGTCGGGTCGCTCTCCACCTGATGAGAGCTGGGAAGCTTCAAGATAGAAGCCTTATCAAATGTGACGTCCCTACTTAGCATAATCTTCTTATCCACTGGATCCCAAAGCTTGTATCCCTTGACACCACGCTTGAATCCTACAAATATGGCCTTCCTAGCTCGAGGTTCCAATTTATCAGTTCTAACATGATAATATGCAGGGCACCCAAATACCTTGAGGTGGTCATAATCGTGTGCTGGCTTTCCCGACCACTTCTCCATAGGGGTCTTCCCCTCAATCGCAGATGAAGGCAGCCTATTAATAAGGTAGCTCGCATACGTAAGTGCCTCAGCCCAAAAGATCTTCTCCAAACCACTCTGCGACAATAAGCATCAGATCTTCTCCAGTAAAGACCGATTCAGCCTCTCTGCCATCCCATTCTGCTGTGGTGTATGACTAACTGTGAAGTGTCTCTCTATGCCCTCGTCTCGACTGTAGGCGTCAAAAAATGCTAATAGATATCCAAATACAGCTCAAGAGGAGATCATCGAAAAATCAAAGAAAAAAGACAGTCTTTACTGTCTCGCCCGCGAGACAGTCTTTGCTATCTCTCGGCGCGAGACAGTCTTTACTGTCTCTCCGCGCGAGACAGTGTTTACTGTCTCTCCGCGCGAGACAGTGTTTACTATCTCTCCGCGCGAGACAGTCTTTACTGTCTCTCCGCGCGAGACAGTCTTTACTGTCTCTTCACGCGAGACAGTCTTTACCGTCTCTCCGTGCGAGACAGTTCTCGAAGGCTCAGAAACTGTTTTATAAACCGCCGACACGTGGCCATTAACTGCCAAAGAACATGGAAAACGTTGTGGGCGAGAATCACGTTGATAACTGCCAAAATAACGGAGTTTTAAAACGTGGGAAGGCAATTACAACAAAAACTGCCAGACGGTTATTGTTCACGAGACAGTATTTACTGTCTCGCGGGGAGAGATAGTATTTACTGTCTCGTGGGGAGAGACAGTCTTTACTGTCTCGGAAGTACTGTTCATCCTGGAGGCTATAAATACCCCCTGAGATCGATTTTTTTAAGGGGGCTGATTAGAGAGCATCCAAGGGGAGCGATGAGAGCACAGAGAGCATTTGTTAGAGCATTCCAGAGCAGAGAGAGCAGAGATCTAAGTTCTTGGAGCAATCCCTTGACATTCAGGCTTTGACTTGATTTCAAGAAGAACGACTATCTTACTTCGATAAGATATCGTTTCAAATTCTCGCTTTGATAAACGAAGTCAGAATCATAACCCCCCCCCTCTTCACGATCTGTGATTCGGTGGTCCACGAACCAAAGCGTTCCCGGCACAGGCAAAGAACCCACAAAAGCAGTGATCCAAACAACGATCCTGTGTTTATTTTCTCAAGAGTTGTAATTTTCACTTTGTTGTGTAAAAGAAGTCTTATAAAAAGACTAATTCTTTGAATTTTATTGTAATCGACTGAAGAGACAATGAATTCGACAACAAACTTAACTTTTGCTGAAAACAAACTGGCGACCACAGTGGGAGCCAACGGTCTCGCTGCCGAGACCGTCGTGTCGTAGCCGATCATCAAGATCCTAATTAAATCAACGGTCGAGTACGAGTTCGACCAAACGAAGTTTGAGGAGTACTTGTCATCCTCATCTGTAAAGTTTTCCTCGCCTCACAAATGCAGGAAGACTTCATCTTCGTTGAAGCTTTTTCAATTGTCAAACGCTACAAAAGGAGACTCTCGTCTGATTGTTGCTGAGGATTCTACTCGCAACACCTCTACTCATAATGACTCTTCTCCAGTTAAAGAGTCATGGAATCAAAGCCTACCGACACTAACAAAAAGGGCTCGTCAGAGACAACGTCAGCGTCGCGCTCGCCAAATGGCTAAGGCCTTGGAACAAACCGACGGAGTTCGTTATCATGCGAACTTAGAGTCGAGGAGGCATCGAGTGAGTCAGTTGTCTCAGCAAGCAATCACTCATGTCTCTACTAAACTAACGACGGATGAATGGACTCTTGTCAAAAGGGTTCGCTCAACCCTCAAAGAACGCATACAAAAGCGTCGTGCAAATGCTGCTCATGTCCGTGCTCTCTCACAACAAAAACGGAAAACGGAGAAAGAAACGGTGATTAGAGAACCACCAAAACTCTGCAAAGTCTGGATTCCAAAGTCTGGAGTTGTGCAAAATCAGCATTCGGAGCCCGTTAAGACTCCCTACCCGCAAGGGGGTGGTTCTAAACGTGTGACTCCCGACATAACCTTGGATCGCTCAAGGACAATAATAAATTGTCCCGAGAATGCCAACAAGGTGTTACACCCTTAGAAGGAGATATGTTTATCAAAAGACATCGTTATACCTGGGGGTTCATACCAACAGACGATAGGATTTTCCGGCAATCATACCGATGAATCGTACTATCAAACTGGGGGTATGAACAAAACTCGAAAGAGAATTATTCGAGAAATAAGTTCTCATTGTTCCTGTACACGACTCATTAGGGCAACACTATCAGATTGTGGTTGTTTCAAACGAAGAGTCATCCCACAAAGAGCCTCAATGCTCCCGCAACTTTTCACTAAAATGTCAAAGTCCAAGCTGAGACGTTTCCACAAGAAAGGATCAGCTGTTCAAGATCATGAATTCCTTGAAGTCACCATCAACATGGCGGATAAAGGAAAATCTAAGAGACATTCAAATCCTGATTTTTCCCCGGGAAGAAATGGCAAGAGAATGCATGAAGGAATATCTTCGGAGGATGAACTATCGGACACTTGTTCCGCGGTTGCCTCTGATGATACAACATCTAGCGCAGGACAAATCGGAGAAGTGTTCACAATCACTGCTGATCAGTTCGCTCAAATACTTCAGGAAGCTTTAGCCAAACAGCGCGAAGAAATTAGAGCTGAAATGAAGGCAGAGATGGAGTTGACTATCCAACAAATGAAAAAACTGTTAGCTCAACGGCCTCAACCTCCTGAGTCCAGCTAACGAGCTGAATCCAGCCGCCACGCTCAGAATGTCATAGACGACAGTGATCCAGAAGTGGATGAAGTCATCTTGGCTGATACACCTCCCAGCAATGACATTGGGGGTGGTTCAACTGCGCCTCTTACAGGGGGTGATCAAACTCATTCTCCTCAATGTCCTTCGAATGAAGATGATGATGAGAGAATGAAGGAGCTTGAAAACAAAGTCAATACTTTGATGACGGCTCAAGAGGTGAAGAAGACGGGTATTCCATGTCCCTATCCAAGAGAATGGGATTCAATTCCATACCCGATAAAATTCAATCTGATTAACTTCACACCATTTGAAGGAAAAAGCTCGCCTATTCAGCACTTGATTTATTTCAAGTCTCATTTGGGCATGATATCTGGAAACGAGGCTTTAATGGTCCGGTCATTTGTTGGCACCATTCGTGGACCTGCCTTCGATTGGTATCGACGCCTCAAACCAGGGAGCATCAACTGCTAGGATGACATGGAAAGTTTGTTCCTCAGCAATTTCTTCGATGATGACACCGAAGTGTCAATCGGAACCCTTTTGGATGAAAAGCAAAATGACGGAGAGTCGGTCGATAATTTTATCAAACGCTTCCGTAACAAGGCAATGAATTGCAGAGATCCTGTCACAGATGAGTTTATCCTGTAGACATGCCATAACAATCTTTCCATCGTTGTCCTGGAAGTCCTGGGGGTCGTGCCTTCGACCACTTGGAGAGAGTTAAAACTACGTGGCGAACAACCTGAACACTTTCTTAAAAGAAAGAAAGTTGAAAGAAATCAACCGGCGATATCTACAATTACTGGGAATGCAACTCTCGACACGAGGTTCCAAAAAGAGTATTCTTTCGAAGATGATAAAGTTCCAGCCATTTTAAAATACCTCCTTGCCAACGACAAGATTGAGCTACCACCTATTAAAGATCAGGAGGGAGCTAAGAAGGGTACGGATCCAAACTACTGTGCATACCACAGAAGGGTCCTTCATCCTACTGAGATCTGCTTTGGATTAAAAAACAAAATCCAAGCTTTAATTGACTCCGGCGTCATAACGGCAAAACAAGCCAAATGAGGACGCATTTGACTCCATTGGGTACACGAGTATAAACTGTTTTCCCTTACTCCATTGGGCACACGAGTATAAACTGTTTTCCCTTACTCCAATTGGATGCACGAGTATAAACTGCTTCTCCATGTCACTCCAAAGAGTATATGAGTATAAACTGCTTATCGGTCATCCAACTAAATACAACCCTGTAGGCATCAAAAATTGCCAATAGGTCCCCACGAACAGCTCAGTGTTAAGGAACGATGATGAACGTCACTACCCGGTTCATAAGAGTTCAATTGACGTCGGTGAACGCCTGAAGCGAATCGACGAGCCACGTGAGCCGATAGAATTTCAGAACAACGGGGATACGGACCGACCAGGATCCCCGCAACCGGTGCAAAAGAAGCAACGCCCTTTGTGTCCCGTTCGCCCCCCACTAATAATCCAACCATCGGGGTCGACAGAGCTCTTCGTCAAAATTCCAACGCATCCGAAATCAATTAAATCCGAGTTGGGACGACGAATCAACGACAGAACAACGGCGGACAGTCTCGGACTGAACCGAGGCACCCAGCGGTGTCCCGGCGAGGTCGAAACACCCGAGGGGTATCTTGGCAAAACCAAGACACCCAAGGGGTGTCTCGGCCAGGCCGAGACACCCCAAGGGGTGTCCTAGCCCCTTGGACCCCCTACCCCTTCATTTGCCTATAAATAGGGCCCTAGGCCTCCATTCAAGGGGCGGGAGTTTTGATTCTTGGGAGAAATTTTGGATCTTGAGCTTTATCCTTGAGATCTAAAATTTGGGAGCGGAGCGGCGAAGCCCTGCCGGAGCAAAGAGTGAGTGAGCCTTCTACAGCAAAGGAGTCTTCTTCTTCTTCCCCCTCTCTTTTCCCTTAGTGTTGCCCCTTAGCGGTGATACTAAGGAGAGCTAATATCTCGCTTTATCCGAGATAGACGCTTCAAACTTCTAGATCTCACGCGGATCGACGAAGTTCTGTTTCTATATCCCTCTGCGGATAGACGAAACTCTACCCGATTTTATCGGATCAGATCTGATTGCCCGGTGGTCCACGGATATCTACGTCCCCATCACAGGCTAAAGACCCACGCAAGCAAGACCACACCAAAACGGGATCTTGTGTTTATTTTCGATAAAAGTTGTAATCTTTGTTTTATTGCACAAGGAGATCTTATAAAAAGATAGACTTTTTATCTCATTCGATTTTTGTTGTAACGCTTGAAGTTGTAACAGATTCGAAAGCAATGAAAACAGCAACTTTTGATGGAAACAAGCTATCGACCACAGTGGGAGCCGCCGATCTCGCTGCCGAGATCGTGGTGACGCAACCGGCCTTCAAGATCCGGGTGAATGAAGAGATCGAATACGAGTTCGATCAGCAGAAGTTCGAAGAGTACCTCTCTTCCACCTCCTCCAGATCTGCCTCTCCGAATAGGCGTGGGAAGACTCCGTCTCCCAAAAGGGCTCGTGGGATCTCCAGCTCCTCAATCCAAGATCCCGCCGCTGCAACACTCGCACCACACAACGTCCTCGCGACGTTCAGCGTGGTCGAGGCTGTAGATCCGGTTCTCCCGACCACCACAAAGGCGATTGATGATGCTACTCCAACTCTGTCAAAGAGGGCTCGCCAAAGACGGCGTCAACGCCTCGCCCTACAACAAGCCAAAGCTGCTGAATCAATGGACGGGATCCGCTACAATGAGGATCTAAAGTCCAGGTACCGCCGAGAACAACAACGGCAAACCACCAACTCCTCCTCCAAAACAGAAACGAACGAATGGGTTCGTGTCAAGAGGAATCGCTCTACCCTCGAGGAGTGAATCAAGAAGCGTCGGGCATTGCTCGCACATGCCCGACTCCTCCTAAAGATGGCGGAGGAGATGCAGAAAGAAACGGCGGTTAAAAAGCTACCTACAAACAAGTTGGTGTGGGTACCCAAGTCGAAACCAGCACCTCCGACAAAGATGGGTGGACTTATCGCCCGAAATTCCTCCAAACCAGATGTCATTATTCCTGTTCCGGCACCTTTAACGGGGCCAGGTAAGAACGGGGATCATTCAAGATCCCAGGTTCCTTTGATAGGTCGCCTTGGTCCTTTACCGAAAAACCGAGGTAGAGTACCCATCAAGGAACGATTGGGACCATTGAAAGGTCCCCAAGTTATAAATCAGACTGGGGGTCGAATTAATCCCCCCAAGAAAAATGATAAAGGGAAAACCCCTATTACCGACTGCATTGGGTTACGAGTCGAAGTACAAGAGCCCGTTCAGTTTCTACGCTCACAAAAGCGTAAACTTGAACGGGCCACTTTTGAAAAAGCTAACAAAGCATCGCATTCCCAAAGGGAAGCACACTCATCTGATGATGATGGTGTTATACCGGGGAACACATACCAACACTCTATAGGTTGCTCCAGTTATCAAACTGATGAGTTGTACTATAGAGCCGGGGGTATGGAAAAATCCCGAAAGAGATATGTGCAGGACATGAAGTCTCGCTGCCCATGCGCCAACATAATCAAAGCGGTGCTGTCAGAATGCTGCTGTGCTAAAACCCCAAGGAGAGTCTCGGTGTTCGAGAGAATTTCCGAACCAAGGCATTTCCACAAGAAGAAATTCGTCCGCCAAGAAGACGAATATCTAAGAGTGTCGGCTAACATGGCCGGCAGGGGGAAATCAACCCGATACTTCAATCTGGATCAGCTTGCCGAAGTATCCCGATGCATGACGCGGTTGCCACCGGGAACCAATGGCCGGAAGAATTACCGGAGGATACAAAAGGGACTTTCTCTAGAGGAAGAGGAGTCGGATGCTGATTCAGATTCTTGCTCGGCCATAGCGTCTGATGACACGGCTTCGAGTGCGGGGCAACCTTATGAATCGCTTATGATTAGTGCTGAACAGGTAACTAAGATACTTGAAGAGGCCCTGGCTAAGCAGAAGGAGAGCTTCAAGTTCGAGATGGAGATGGCCATGCAACGAATGAGAGAGATGCACGACCAACAAATTGCGGCGCTGACGGTTCACCAAGCAGAGCCTAATCAACGCAATCAAGATGAGAATGAGCGGGAAGGAGATAACGTCAACATCCCTCCTGTCAACAACAACAATGGGGGTGGTCCCGCAGATGATAACGCGAAAGAGGACCACGTCACCTCTCCCCAAGGCCACTCGAAGGCAGATGCGAGTGAGAACAAGAAGATGAAGGACCTGGAGAGCAAAATCAACGTGTTGATGAACGCTCAAGAGGTGAAAAGGTCTGGTATTCCCTGCCCCTACCCAAGGGAGTGGGAATCAATTCCATATCCGGCAAAGTTTAATTTGATTAACTTTACGCCGTTTGATGGGAAGGGTTCCCCTACCCAACACTTGATATATTTCAAGTCTCATTTAGGAATCATTTCTGGAAATGAGCCTCTTATGGTGCGGTCATTCGTCGGCACTCTTCGCGGAGCAGCCTTCGATTGGTATCACCGTCTCAAGCCTGGGAGTATCAGTAGCTGGGACGACATGGAGGACATGTTCCTGACAAACTTCTTCGATGACGACACCGAGATTTCAATCGGTACTTTGTTTGAAGAAAAGCAGAAGAATGGCGAGACGGTCGAAACCTTCGTGAAGAGATTCCGAAACAAAGCCATGAATTGCAGGGATCCAGTCAGCGAAGATTTCATTCTCGAGACTTGTCACAATAACCTCTCATTGGACATCCTCGAAGCCATGGGAATGGCGCCACCAACGACCTGGAAGGACCTGAAGGTGCGGGGAGAAAGAGCCGAGCGATTCCTCAAAAGGAAGAAGGCCGAAAGAGGGCAAATCACAGGTAACGCTCCACCGCAAAACTTTGTTCCTAAGGGCAAAGGAAAGGCGCATGCGAATGCGGTGAACGCAAACCAAATATTTGAGGTGCAAGCACAGCCGCAACAGCAGCAACAGAAGGCGCCTCAACAATCAAGGTGGCAACAACAGTCCCAGAAGCAAAAGGCCGCGGAGCCAAAGTTCCCTAAGGTCTATTCATTCAAGGAGGATGAAGTTCTCGGTATTTTCAAATACCTCGTCGAGAATAACAAGATCAAGTTGCCTCCGATTCAGGATCAAGAAGATGCCAAGAGAGTCAATGATCCAAAGTACTGCGCATTTCACCGAGCGGTGCACCATCCTACCAAGGTATGCTACGCTCTTAAAGATAAGATTCAAGCCCTAATCGATGTTGGGGTTATCACTATGAAGCAACCCAAGGAGAAGAATGTGGGTGCGAATACGGTATCCATCAGCTTCGGGTCTGTTCCCTCGAGCTGGTTCCAACATGAGCCAGTAATCAATGCAGCAGTGAAGACGGTGAATGATGATCCTCACAAGCAGCGCCAGAAAGGGCTCGTACCACACATAGCCCCGAATGGCGAGATTCTGTGGGTTCATCCGGACTTGATCACAGATGAACAATGGACTAGGACTTCTTCCAAGAAAAGGTCGAAACGAAAAGGTAAATCTTGTTATGGAGCTTCTGCTATTCCAGGGGAAGAAGACGACAGAATTCCGACCTTCCCGCTCTCTGAAGACGAACAGGAGGCCTTCGCAACCTGAAGCGGGAACGAATATCACTACAAGTACCCGGATGCTTCCGAGCTATTGGGCACCAAAACCCCACCTTCCAAGACGCTGGCAGAACTGGGGATTGCAGCGACTCCCCCAACACCTACGGCTGCGGAGAAAGTCCCACAGAAGGAGAAAGGGAAAGAGCCTCTATGTCAAGAAGCTCAAAACCCGAGGCAGTCTCGATTCAATCATCCGATTGGGAGAGACAAACAGGGAAATGCGAACTCTCCGCCCCATTTTGATATCATGGCGCAGTTGGCCAACATCCCGGCTAGGATAACCCTATACGAGTTGTTGCGTCTTTCGAAAGATACAAGGAAAGCACTACAAGAAGCCTTGAGTGATTCCGAAGCTTTCTTGACTCGAATCAAGCCATCTCCTGAAGAGCCGGAGTCTTCAGTTCAACACTGCAATCTTGTGGCGAATCATTTTCCCTGCATCTCTTTCACCAAAGAAGACATGCAAACGAAGAACTCGAAGCATGATAGGCCCTTGTATTTCACCGGGCACATTGGCTCCAGCGTGGTCAACCGGATCTAAGTCGATCCGGGTTCCGCTGTTAGCATCATGCCATTCCGATTGATGCATCATCTCGGGATTCCGACTAGCAAATTAGCTTCCACTGGCACTACGATTTATGGATTCAACACCAGCGGGTCCAGATCCTTGGGGAAGATCCGAATCAAGTGCCAGATCGGGGATTTGAAGTCGAAAATTACTTGTTATGTAATTGACGCGGAAACATCCTATAACTTACTGTTGGGTCGACCTTGGATCCACGGTAACCTTATAGTCCCGTCAACTCTGCATCAATGTCTCAAATATGTGGACATGAATAATGAAGTCAAGACGGTGGTCGCGGATAAGCAACCGTTTAAGGGATTGGAGAATTATCTCACCGATTCCCTTTTATACGGTGCTGAATCCGATATTGAACCATCGGCCCAAGGAACGGACAGCGGAGATGAAGCTAATACCGAACCGGGGTTTGATTATGATGGTGGTTTTGTTTTAAATGACATTGTACCCATTGTAATCAATCTTGACGATGATAAATCATCGGAGAATAGTTGTAATTGGCAACTTGCCGAAGAATTATCAATAAACGATGATTTAGAGTACTCGATGTGTCTCGATAATGTCACTAACGAGCTTTATGATAACCCTGATTTGTATATGCCTCTTCAGTCATTTTGCATGATGAAAAAGCAGGTACAAGACCCTTGCGGAACGACGCTTGTCATCCCCGTAGGGACAGGGGGTGGAAAGGAGGTCATCTACGGCAAAGGAAGAAAATCTCCGATACCCGACCACTTCTTGGAAGAGGAAGACGATGACGATAAACCTGCTCCACATCTATTCAGATACGATGCGAAAGCACGCGATATAATGGAAAAGCAGGGATATGACTTCAAGCTCGGAGAGGGTCTTTTCTTTGGTCGAGGTTCGCGAGTTTCACCACGAATGGCCTATGTACCAAAAGGAAAACCCAATGATTATTATCGCCACAAAAGAGGCCTAGGATATGTCTCCTCATCCGACGACGAGTGTTGCTGGCAAATCATCGACCAAATTGCTAACAAGGCTAGAAAAGGATACTCTTCCGACTCTTCGTCTTGGGATTCCGACGCTAGTCTTGGTGAAATGTTCAAAAAGCTAATGTCGAACATGGTTACGGTTGATCCAGCGATAATAGAAGAGGATGATCAGATGCCAACATGGGAAGATCCATGGGTTCATCACTTAAGCATGCAGTACGGTGATAGGTTCGAACAAAGAGAACCTCCTACCGAAGATCAAGTAGTCCAAGTGAATATGGGAAGCGAGGAAAATCCGAAGCCGATATACATTAGCGACAGTCTCCTACCTGAGGAGAAAGAAGAGTTAATCTCTCTTATCCGGGAGTACATCGATGTGTTCGCCTGGAATTATGAAGACATGCCAGGGCTCGATCCAAACGTAGCAGTGCATCGTCTCAACATTAAGCCGGATGTCAAACCAGTCAAACAACAACAAAGACGGTTTCGTCCGCAAATGATGGAGGCGATCGAAGCTGAGGTTAAAAAGCTCGTCGATTCGGGATTCATCCGAGAAGAGCAACATCCAGAATGGCTTGCCAATATTGTTCCGGTCCTTAAGAAGAACGGGAAGATCAGGATATGCATCGACTTTAGGGACCTCAATGCTGCTTGCCCAAAAGATGATTTTCCTCTTCCCATCACGGATGTTATCATCGACAACACGTGCGGGTTCGAGAGGATATCTTTCATGGATGGTTTCTCTGGTTATAACCAGATAAAGATGCATCCAGATGATGAAAAGCACACCGCGTTCCGAACACCCCTTGGCGTTTTCTGCTACACAGTTATGCCATTCGGCTTGAAGAATGCAGGTGCTACATATCAGCGAGCTATGTCGAAGATCTTTCAGAAGCATCTCCGAAAGACTGTCGAATGCTACGTAGATGATCTGGTCGTGAAAAGTCGTGATAAGAATGATCACATTAAAGACTTGAAGACCATGTTCGACTTGATGCAGGCCCATCAGTTGAAGATGAACCCTACTAAGTCTTTCCTCGGAATGTCCAGTGGCAAATTCCTGGGATTCGTCGTCACCACCAAAGGTATTCACATTGATCCGGATAAAGTAAAGGCGATCAATGAATTACAACCTCCGAGAAACCTCAAAGAGCTCAGAGGACTGCAAGGGCGATTAGCTTATATCCGACGGTTTATCTCGAATCTTTCGGGGAAATGCCAACCGTTCTCCAGGCTCATAAAGAAGGGTGTGTCATTCGTATGGGACGACGCTTGTCAAAAGGCATTCGAGAGTATTAAAGAATATCTCTCGAAACCTCCCGTACTCGTTGCACCGAAATCGGGTAAACCGTTCTTGATTTATGTCAAGGCGACGAGCCACTCATTAAGTGCATTGCTTGCACAAGATGACGATAACGGTCACGAGCAAGCAGTATATTATTTAAGCCGAACTATGGTGGGCGCGGAATCTCGATATCCCATGATTGAGAGAGAATGCCTCGCTCTAGTGTTCGCCATCCAGAAGATGCGGCATTACTTGGTTGGACAGACCATCTATGTCATCTCCAAAGTTAACCCAGTCCGAGTGTTCATGACTCAACCAGCTTCCATGAATTGGCGGTTAGCAAAATGGGCTTTACTCTTGTCCCAATACGATCTGCACTTCAAACAGCAGAAGTCAGTAAAAGGGCAGGCCATCTGCGATCTCCTGGCATCTAATCCAACTACGGACACCGCCGAGATATATGACGACCTACCTGATGAAACCCACGAAGTCAACACAACTTCGCACCAACAAGTGTGGCGTTTGTACTTTGATGGTGCTTCCCGAGCGGCTCTTGTCACAGGTACTCCTGGATGTTCTAAGGTCTCCTCCGGAGTTAGGGTTGTCTTAGTTTCCCCAGGAAAACATGTGATGCCTCGAGCCTACTCATTAACCGAGCCATGCTCGAATAATGTAGCAGAGTATAACGCATTGATTATAGGGCTCAATTTCGCCAAGGAGCTGGGGGTTGAGTATCTCGAAGCTTTCGGTGATTCTCAACTGATAGTTAAACAAGTCCAAGGGGAATACGAAGTCCGAAGTCAGGATTTAATCCCATATCACAAGATGGCGGTGGAACTAGCAGAATCGTTTGAAGGATTCTTCATCGAGCACGTTCCGCGGTTACAAAACACCTACGCAGATGCGTTAGCAGCTTTAGCTGTATCTCTGGCACAGCCTCCCGGAACAGAGCAGTTTGTTATGGTAAGAACTCACCAACTCTTAGTGCCGCTTTACGATGAAGATGGCAGGGAAGAAGAGGTCCAGGAGGTGCACACAACTCAGGCTGAATTCGAACCCTGAGATTGGCGTTTCCCCATCATTGACTACGTCTTGCATGGAATCTTGCCAGAAGATGTGAAGGAGAGAGAGTCAATCAGATGAAGAGCTCCAAAATTCTACTATAATACGGAGAATCGAACGCTATATCGCAGGGGGTACGATGGGCTGCTAGCACGTTGCTTATCGACCAAAGAAGCTGAAGAAGTGCTTAGAGAGGCGCATGAAGGAGAGTGTGGCGCACACCAACCTGGTCCCAAGCTTTATGATCGCATCAGAAGAATGGGATATTTTTGGCCTTTCATGATGAGCGATGCAATCACATACGCCCGAAAGTGTCACGCGTGTCAAGTACACGCGAATTATATGCACCAACCTCCGGAGCATCTGCACCCTTCGGTTACGTCATGGCCGTTCGAGACTTGGGGAATGGATATTGTTGGCCCTATAAACCCCCCATCAGTCAAAGGTGACCGGTTCATCCTGGCAATCACTGACTACTTCTCCAAATGGGCTGAAGCAGTTCCACTCCGAGAAGTTAAAACGAGCAACGTCATTGCATTCATCAAGCACCATATCATCTACAGGCATGGTGTTCCAAGATGAATCATACATGACAATGGTCCTCAATTTGTCAGCAACGCCTTCATAAGGTTCTGCGAAAAGTTCAAAATTCAGGACATCTCATCAACGGCTTACAATCCCACAGCAAACGGATTAACTGAAGCCTTCAACAAGACTATCATAAAGCTCTTGTCGAAACTTGTGAAGAATAACAAACGGGATTGGGATGACAAGCTCGGCGCGGCTCTATGGGCCTATCGTACTACGGTACGTACGCCGACCGGCGCAACTCCATATTCATTGGTGTACGGATGTGAAGCCGTCCTCCCTTTGGAAATTCAAATTCCATCTCTTCGGATCGCTCTTGCAACCCAGATGACGACCGAAGAACAAAATCAGAAACGTCTCGAAGAACTTGAAATGCTCGATGAAAAGCGCCTGGAAGCTCAACAGCATATTGAGTTTTACCAAGCCAGAATTTCTCGAGCCTTCGACAAAAAGGTTCGACAAAGGAGTTTTAAGGAAGGGGATTTGGTCTTAACTGAAAGACGTCCTATGATCCTTAACTCCAAGAAGAAAGGCAAGTTTGAACCCAAATAGGAAGGATCGTTCGTAGTAGAAACAGTTTACTCGAACGGCGCATATCGCTTAGTCACCAAGGACGGTGACCGGCTTATGATGCCAATAAATGGCAAGTTCCTGAAAAGATACTATCCCTAGTATCTTCAGAAAAAAATGGCAAGTTCCCGGAAGAATACCGCATTGGGATATTCTTAGGGATAACCCGGTCGCTGTAAGAGAGATGAACAAGAAATCCACATTCGAATTCTGAATGTTCTTGTTTGTCGGACTCTAACTCTCATGAGTTACCTTTTGTGAGATGAGATCTGATCATTCGATGGATTAATCTTCCCTCACCAAGCTATTCGCTGATCAAATCAATTGACAGCGGATCCACCAAAATTCCTACCTGCCAGTCATTGGCAATTCTCAGACTCGACATGTTAGGTACTAATCACTTAACATTGAAGTCCCCCTTTTGAGTGATAATACGAGTTGGTGTTCCCATTGCCGCCTGTACGCCACTCTCTTTGCTTTCAGGTCAGACCTATAAAAGTTAGGACCAAAGCCAAATTCCCCTCTCGATTCCTCCAATGAACGAGAGGTCCACAAATCGAGCGATCAAACCTTCTTACGGTTATGATCGTTCTCAAACTTTCCACTTGGTCAAACCTTCCTACAGTTAGGGCCACAACCAAAATCCCCTCTCGATTCCTCCCAGGAACGAGAGGTCCACTTTCAATCTGGACAACCAAACCTATAAAAGTTAGGGTTGTTCCTCTACTCTCACTTAGTCAAGCTTACCCTAGCCAAGACTGAGACCGAGTCACCACTTTTCGATGAACGAAAAGTTGCTTTTGCTCCTTTTTCCACCAAACCTATAAAAGTTAGGGTAGAAATCGGGCTTCTTCGGATTCAAGTGACCAAACCTATAAAAGGTACGGTCGTTCGAACCTTTCGATTCTCGGTGTGGAGATCCCACTCCTAGTTTCATCCT
>BQKN01061099.1:0-13431 GCA_022839385.1 Asparagus kiusianus | reverse complement strand
GATATAAGGTCTTCTTTTTCGGATGATGACAGGTCTTCAGCTATAAAGATAGGTTTGGGGTCAGACTCGTCTCCCATATTGACCTGGATCACCTTATCTTTAGCGGGTGGTTCGCGTTGTTCGAAGCGCATATCCCACAAGATGTTAAGACGCTTGATCCAAGGATCGTCAGTTGATTCGACTAACTCTTCATCACCCCCTGCATCTTCATCGGGGTGACTAGTTGAAGCCATGTTTACAGTCAGACCTTTAAAGAAAGGTCCGACACTGACATCGGATTCCCAGGAAGATGTTCCAGATGAATGATCTTGATGAAGATAATTACTGATATCATTTTCTGAGGCAGGGGGAGTTATGACATAACCTAAACCCCTTCCAGTTTTTTGATAATAATCTGGAGGCTTTCCTATAGGGGTTAGGGACATTCGGATTGGGGTTCGTCTACCTTTTCCAAAATTCAGACCCTGTTTCTTATTAAAGTTATACCCCATTCGTTTCATTAAGTGTATAGAATTGGGTTCATGGTAATGGAATTGAGGACTTCCGTCGTTTTCCTCCGAACTTCCTCGTTTGAGTTGTTCGGGTCTGACTTTACCAAAGCAGATTGGCTTCTGCCCTTTCCTTTTGGACGGGACTTTGAAGAAAGCCTTCTGTACATCTTCTGCTTCTTCATCCGAGGCGAAGGATGACTTGAGAGGCAAAGCAAGTGATGCCTTCATGCACAGTGTGTGCCATGGGTCGGTACCTGCATTGGAATTATTCTCTACTGGTTCATTACTAGAGGACACATCAGGCAAGTACGCTAAAAGAAAATCTTCATTAATGCACCACTTGCCCTCGCTCGGTACATTATTATTACCCTCATCTTGACCCATTACATCTAAGTTTAATTCCCACGGACAATCTTCTTCAGGATCTGGTTCAATGTCAGCTTCATTGCCACTGTCCGCATCTTCTTTTTCCTGGGATTCCAGGTAGAAAACCGAGTCTGTGTGAAAGTTTTCCACTCCTCGGAAGGGATACTTTTCTGCAATTAGAGTTCGGACCTCTCCTTCATCATTGGCATATTTCATGACCTGATGCAGGGTAGACGGGACAATACGGTTTGCATGTATCCAGGGTCTTCCCAACAATAAATTATAGAAAGTGTCCGCGTCTATGATGTAGCATGTCACTTCGGACTTTAGGTCTCCAATTTGACATCTGAGTTTTATCTTCCCTAAGGGTCGAGTGCTATTTGCATTGAACCCGAAGATGGTGGTCTGGGTAGTGTGTAACCTGTGCATTGGGATCCCTAAGACTTGCATGACCCTGTAAGGCATGATGCTGAGTGCGGAGCCCGGGTCAACCTGGACACGACTGATTTCGGAAGATCCGATGTACCCCGTGTAATACAAAGGTCTGTCATGTTTGTGTTTAACCTGCATATCTTCTTGAGTGAACGATATACAAGGTAGACTTCTTGCAGCTTGCAGACATTGCCGACAAGTTTGATCTTCAGAAACTTTGGGAATTAGAGCAACTTGTGTGATGAAGCTCTCCGTATTCTTCAAAGCTTCGATTAGAGCTTCTTTGGTAGTTTTTGACAACTTTAGGAGCTCATATAGTGTAATTCTGGCCGGTATGTTGGCCAGCTGTGCCATGACATTGAATTGAAATGGAGCACTCGATTCCGTGGATTCCTGGTGGAGATTTCTGTTGAACCGGAGCTCCTTTTGCTTCCCTTTATCAGCAGGCCTCTTTGGTACAGAACCCCCAGCGTCTTGGGGCTGTTCTTCAGTTTCTTGAGGGTTCTGGTTGTAGTCTTTCAAATAAGCCCTTCCAGACCGGGTGCCAAGGTTACCTTCCGGGTATGCCGCTAGAACGACCCTCTCGTCTTCTGAGTCAGTAAGCGGTTTGAGCAACTCATCATTCTCATTAACAGAGGGGCTAATCATGTTGGATGACTTAGCCTTTCCTGTTTTCTTCTTGGACGAGATGCTCGTCCACTGTTGGTCTTCTACCAAATCAGGGTGAACCCACATGATCTCTCCTTTTGGAGTGGTGAGGGGTATCAATCCTTTGTCTTTCTGGCTGTGCAAGTCAGTATTCTTCAGGTGCATTTCACCCTTGTGGATGGGGACCACGCCATTTGCGGTTGCCACCGGTGGGAAGTCACCGAACTGTACTGCTATCATGTTGGTAGACACCGTCTTTTGTTCAGGTTTCAGGGTGAGCACCTTAGCGTCCACCAAATTTTGGAGAATATCCTTAAAGATGTAACATCTCCGGGTAGGATGACCCAGGAATCTGTGGTATCGGCAGTAATTAGGGTCATCTACCTTCCCTGCTTCATCCGGCTTCCGGATTTCAGGAAGCTGTAGTTTGTTATTCTTCCGCAGCAGCTGGAACAAGGTGTCCACATGCTCCTCCTTGAAGGAATATTGTTTGGGCGTTTTTTACTTATTAGGCGTTTTGCCCTGATTCGTGGGAGGCGGTACTCGCGTATAATCAGCTGCTAAGGTCTCTTTTCCTTTAGACCGTTGGGCATTGTTCTGATTACGTTGCTGTTGTTGTTGCGGCTTGGGCTGTGCAGCTTCTTCGGCTTTCACCCGAGCGACAATTTCTTCAGCTTGTTCTCCTTGGGACACCAGTTGCCTCCAGGAACGACATTCCGCTACCCCCATCTGGGCAAGAAGCTGCGTCTGCAGGTTGTGCCTGCAAGTTTCAACCAATGTTGATTGAGTCATACCTGAGGGGCATCGTAATGCCATGCTGCGGAACCTCTCTACATAAGCCTTGATAGACTCTCCTTTCCTCTGTTTAGTGGCGAGAAGAGTCGGGACCGAGACCTCAGTGTCGTCTTCGAAAAACCTGGCTAGGAAAAGCCTTTCCAAATCCACCCACTTCTGAATAGATCCAGTAGGCAATTTCATAAACCATTCAAAAGCCACCCCTTTAAGGGTGCCGATGAACAAGCGTGTCAGTATAGCATCATTTGCTACTACATCTCCAGTTTGAGATTTGAAGTAGTAGATGTGCTGATTTGGTGATCCCGTGCCATCGAACGGTTGCAATGTTGGAGCTTTGAACTTCGGTGGGTAGGGAGCTATATCCCACTCAGCAGGATAAGGCCTCACTACTCCTTCTTCGCGGAGCTCACTTCTGTTGGCGATTGCATTGAGGCGAGCCTCCAGTTCATCCATATTAGTGGACTGAGGATGCAGTTCTCTTTCCACCTCCTTCTCACCTTCAGACGAGGATTCCAAGTTGTGAGTCTCACGGTCTGAATGCTCGTGAGCTTTGTGTTTTCCCTTTGACGTTGTTCTCCGGGAAGATTCAGGTTTTTGGCCTTTTTCTGCTAGAAGCTGGGCCAGCATATCCTTCAATTGGAGAAGTGTCTCTTGTTGCGGTTGGAGTATGACATGATGCTCGTCTACTCTTTTGGCTATGTCCTCGGGATTTCCCGTCATGTAAACAGAAACTTCTTGTGCTCCGACAGAGCTCGAGGATTGAGATTCGGCTATTGCCGAATGTTCATCACTTGTTGTTATCCCCTTGGCTAACTTTTGATAGTCAACCGGGCGAATAGCTCCTGTCCGCGTCCGAGTATTCCGATATACTCCTTCAAACTGGTCACAAATTTCCCTAACAGTTGGGGAATGACTTCTTTGTGACTCGTCAGAATCGGAATGTGAAGCTCTTCCTCTCCCAATCATGTTGATAGTGACCTCCGGATATTCAATTTCAGAGGCTTTCTTCTGTCGTCGTTGTCGTTTGGGAGGCCTAACGACACTCGTTAATCTGTTGAACACCGACTGTCTAGGCGTAGGTGAACAACAGCTACATTCGGAGAGGACAGTGGAAATGAGCCGTTCACATTGGCATGAGTGAGCCATTTGCTGTGTTGGCCTTCCCCTTGACAGTAGCTCCCGCAGGTCGGAGACCTGGGAAAGATTTTGTAAGGGTGGAGGTGGAACCCCCTGCCTTTGGATCGGTTGGATATGAACATTAAATCCATGCCGTCCCTTCTGGACCTGACGGACCGTGTTATGTTCACAAGGGTCACGTTTAGGTTTATAAACACGAGGTCGAGGCATGTGTTTGACTGATGGAACAGATCCTTGTGGATCTTGTCCTGGTTGAACGCACACTTGTGGCGTGCGTTTTGATGTTGAAACAGACCCCTGCGGGTCTTGTTTTGGTTGAACGCACACTTGAGGTGTGCGTTTTGATAATGAAACAGACCCCTGAGGGTCGTTCTTTGTTTGAACGCACACTTGTGATGTGCGTTTGGTTGATGACCCAGACCCTTGAGGGTCAGGTTTTGTTTGAACGCACCCTTGAGGTGTGCGTTTAGATGATTGAACAGACCCCTGGGGGTCTTGTTTTGACTGAACGCACAGCTGTGGTGTGCGTTGGAATGGTTGAACGTGCCTTTGGGGGTCACGTTTTGGGACGCACTCTTGAGGTGTGCGTCTGGGTTGAACAACGCGCCATTGAGGGTCGCGTTTGAGCTGGATAACCCGAGGCTCATAGTCGGGTTCGTTGCCACGAAGTGTGCGTTCTGGAGGAGAAACACAGGGTTCGTGCAAATTTTTAGAAACGCAGTTCTTGCGTTGGGCCGAAGTTCGGCTATTCCGCAGATATGCTCGCCGCATGGATCTTCTCCTCCGTCGAGTGGCATTTTTCTTCGCTTGTTTCAACGCCTTGGCCGCAGCGTCGTCGACGTTGATTGGGCTTTCCTCCGACATAGGTCTCTTTTGACCTATTATGCGCCGTAATGATACGGGGGAGGAATCTTCAACTCACAGAGCGAGTTTAAGGTCTTGGCCAAAAGAGAGGGCTCTCTTTGGCATCTCAGCAGCAGTGGTGACCTCCTTAGAGGTCTTGTGGGTATCACGCCTAGCTTTAGGGCTAAGCGACCCAGAGGAGAGAACCTCCTCGAACTTGGCTTGGTCGAATTCTACGACGAGAGTTTCGACGGTGGTTCCGGTGAGGTGGACGTCGGATTGCGCCACCACTTCTTCATCAGAGAAGTTAGTCCCCAGCGGAGTCGCCATCTTTTGTTTGTTGGAAATTTGTAGTAAAAAGACAATGAAAGAAAATTTGACTTGTATTCTCTCAAAATCAATTACAATTTGGATTCCGATTATAAAAGAGAGGAGAATGAATTTGATTCTCCCCTTTGTTTAAGACTGGGTTCTTCTTGGTAGCGATGGAGTGCTTCCTTCGATTGATCGCGTCGAACTTGCTCTCCGTTGACGATCCGACCGTACTATCTCACTGGAACGATTGATTAGTGTGATGAATTCGGTGTAGAACTCTCGATGAGTGTAAAGAACTCGTAATGAGTTGAGAACTCTAAAGAGAGTTGTTGAGAACCGAATAACTGGTTTGATATGATTAACTTGCGTTGCAAGCTTAATCACGAACTCTTAAATGAGTTTCAGAACTCAGAGTGAGTTGGAACTCTGTAACAGAGTTGTTAGAACCGAAAATTCGGTTAATAGCCAAGTTGATTCTCCACTGATGAAGGGATCCTCTGAGATTTACTGATCTTCAAAAATCTCCTTCTCCGTGTTGTTGAACTGCCCAGATTTGTTGACCTTAGACGGTTTTTGATGCCAGCTCCTTCAACCTTTTACGGTTTTGTTGCTGAAACCGATCAACCAACCAATCACGACCAACCCCTTACTCAGTTGAGTAAGTCGGTTATTTATATGGGGATTAGGGGTATAACCAATCCCTAAATCTGCTCCTAAGTGGGCGAAAATCCCTCAGAACGTGGGATAACGGTTTTAAAGCCGTTCGACTAGTGTTTGAACGAGTCATACGCCTGATCTGGCGTTATGGACCTTAACTCTGCGTCTAAGGCTTGAGACGCAGAGTTAAACCTTTGTCAAAGGTTGGAAACGCACAGGCCTCATGCGTTCTGGACTTTGGAGACGCATAGGTCACTTGTGCGTTGAAATCAACTCTGTGTCAAGAGTTTGGGACTCACAATTGAGTCTGTTGAAGAACGCACGTTATGTGTGCGTTTTGGTGCTTTTAACTCTGCGTCGCGGAGTTGACTGTCTGTTGGAGAACGCACAGTTTGTGTGCGTTTCGAATTTGAGAAATGCAGAAGTGAACTTCTGCATTTGATAGAGGTTGTTGACTTGTAACCTCTTCTATTATGACATTGCAAAAGCTGTTGTTTACTGATCTTTGACTGTTATGAGATATGAGAGTCGTCAGATTGTAACTCTCACCATCGGTTGTGAAGGCCACTGAATAGAGTTTTCATCAGCTGTCGGAAGCATCGTCGAATTGTAACTCTTCTCGATCTGTGTGAAAAGTCTTCTACTTGCAGCTTTCGATTGTCGGCGCGAAAACTATTTGATTGTAGCTTTCGTCGTGAGAGCTAGTCGGGAATCAACATCCATAGTGTCTTTTAGACGAATATTTGCCCACAGCTCTCTACCAAGTAACTCACCAGCTAAGTCCAACCTTTTATTTCTAAAATCATTACACTGCTCATCAGCATTCCTAATAGTTGATAATATAATATTAATCATGCTGTTGTCGCAGCCATCAAGATCAATCATCTCAGGCGTGAAGCCATGTTTGTGGTGATTGTGGAGTTGCGAATGCAGTGATTAGAAAGTCGTCTGATTGTGACTTCCATTGTCGGAACTTGATAGGGATCAGCTATCCATTGTAATTTTTAGACAGCCTACATGTTTCCCTACTATTAATAGGAAGTTTCTGGAGAATATTACTCAGAATATTCTTAAGGATAACCTGACAATCCGTGTTCTTATGAAGACTGATACAATTTGATGACAAAAGCTGAATTCACAAGTACAAGTTCCAGCTTCGAATCAAGATCTCGACAACGGTCAAGCGATAAACGCGATGCCGTGAGAATATTAGCTATTCTACAAAGAACTGAATAGGCTAAAGAAAGAAGAGATCAAGAGTTGAAGCCATTTACACGATCTACTCAACCAAACATTGAAGGGATCGTAAGTAAAATCTATCTTATCCAAAGTATCCCAGAACTCCTCTATAAAAGAATGAGTCTGGAATACTTTGGAGGGGGTATCTGTAGGCGTCAAAAAATGCTAATAGATATCCAAATACAGCTCAAGAGGAGATCATCGAAAAATCAAAGAAAAAAGACAGTCTTTACTGTCTCGCCCGCGAGACAGTCTTTGCTGTCTCTCGGCGCGAGACAGTCTTTACTGTCTCTCCGCGCGAGACAGTCTTTACTGTCTCTCCGCGCGAGACAGTGTTTACTGTCTCTCCGCGCGAGACAGTGTTTACTGTCTCTCCGCGCGAGACAGTGTTTACTGTCTCTCCGCGCGAGACAGTCTTTACTGTCTCTCCGCGCGAGACAGTGTTTACTGTCTCTCCGCGCGAGACAGTCTTTACTGTCTCTCCGTGTGAGACAGTTCTCGAAGGCTCAGAAACTATTTTATAAACCGCCAACATGTGGCCATTAACTGCCAAAGAACATGGAAAACGTTGTGGGCGAGAATCACGTTGATAACTGCCAAAATAACGGAGTTTTAAAACGTGGGAAGGCAGTTACAACAAAAACTACCAGACGGTTACTGTTCACGAGACAGTATTTACTGTCTCACAGGGAGAGACAGTATTTACTGTCTCGCGGGGAGAGACAGTCTTTACTGTCTCGGAAATACTGTTCATCCTGGAGGCTATAAATACCCCCTGAGATCGATTTTTTTAAGGGGGCTGATTAGAGAGCATCCAAGGGGAGCGATGAGAGCACAGAGAGCATTTGTTAGAGCATTCCAGAGCAGAGAGAGCAGAGATCTAAGTTCTTGGAGCAATCCCTTGACATTCAGGCTTTGACTTGATTTCAAGAAGAACGACTATCTTACTTCGATAAGATATCGTTTCAAATTCTCGCTTCGATAAACGAAGTCAGAATCATAAACCCCCCCCCCCTCTTCACGATCTGTGATTCGGTGGTCCACGAACCAAAGCGTTCCCGGCACAGGTAAAGAACCCACAAAAGCAGTGATCCAAACAACGATCCTGTGTTTATTTTCTCAAGAGTTGTAATTTTCACTTTGTTGTGTAAAAGAAGTCTTATAAAAAGACTATTTCTTTGAATTTTATTGTAATCGACTGAAGAGACAATGAATTCGATAACAAACTCAACTTTTGCTGAAAACATCGACATAGCTGCTGAAAGGGGTCAGAAGTATACTCACCACCGTTGTCGGATCGCAACATCTTGATCTTTCTCCCAGTCTGCAGTTCCAATCTCTTTTTTCACTCCACAAACAAATCTAGGACTTCACTCTTCTTCGTCATGGTGTACACCTAACAACGCCTAGAATAGTCATCTACAAAAGTGACGAACCAATGTCGACCACCAAGTGATGCAGTCTTGGTGGGACCCCAAATGTCTGTGTGCACATAGTCCAGGATGCCCCTCGTCTGATGAATGGCAGTCCCGAACTTCACCTTCGTCTTCTTACCAAGAACACAGTGCTCACAGAACTCAATCTTTCCACTCTTGGCTCCCTTCAATAGTCCCTGCTTGCACAATACCTGCAGTGACTTTTCACCTGTGTGCCCCAACCTATAGTGCCAAAGTCTGCTCATGTCCGCTTCTGAAATAGCCGAAGCAACCTGGCCAATCTCGGTGCTTCCCTTCAGATAATACAAAATTTTGATTGCGAACTCCCTTCATCACCACCAATGATCCCTTAGTAACCTTCGCTACAGCGTTTTCGAAAGTCACCTTGAATCCCTTCGCCTCCAAAGCTCCAACCGAGATAAGATTTTTCTTCAATTGGGGAATAAATCTCACCTCCTTCAACTCACAGACTACTCCATCATGCATCCTAACCCGGACGGTACCTATCCCACAAACACCACAGGATTGATCATTTCCCATGACAACAACGCCCCCGTCGACTTTCTCAAAAGATGCAAACCAGTCTCGCCTAGGGGTCACATGATAAGTAGCACCGGAATCAAGCATCCAATCTGATGCATCCACATGGTTCACCTCCGGAGTAATCAGTAGAGAAAAGCACGAATCCTCGAAATCATCGCCTTTCGCAACGTTCACCTCATTGGCCTTCGGGCCCTTTTTCTTGCCATTCTCCTTCTCCTTGAGCTTTGGGCAGTCTCTCTTCCAATGTCCCTGCTCCTTGCAGAATACACATTGGTTCTTTGCTAATTGGTGGCGGCTTCTTAACTTTATCCTCCCTCTATTACCACCTTTCGGATATGGGCTTCTACCTCTCGTCGACAAGGCCTCGCCTGAAGTGCTAGCACGGGAAGTCTCCTTGTCCTTCCTCCTCAAATCGTAGTTCGTCAAAGCGTTAGTCACTTCACTATAGCTGATAGAAGATCTCCCGTTCAACAAAGTGAGCACGAAGGTATCATACTCCTCATCCGGTAAGGAGCCCAACAAAATAATCGCCTTGTACTCATCCGATATCTTCTCATCAACATTCGCCAAGTCCGACAACAACTTAGTGTAGTTGTTCACATGAGCCGCTAGTGAGGTGTCTCTGGACATCTGAAATCTGAAGAGTCTTCGCAGTAAGTGCAACATGTTCTCAACACTCTTTGTGAGATACTTATTGTTGAGAATTTCCCACATCTTCATTGCAGACGTCACCCCAATCACATCATATTTCAGCTCCTGTTCTAAACAGGACCTGATCACCCCACAAGCGTTCCTATTCATCTTCTCCCATACCGCCTCATCATATTTAGGTGGCCTCTCGTGGACCATGATGGTCTCTTTCAAATTCTGAGCATTGAGCGCATCCTGTACGTCGCTCATCCACAAACCAAAGTTAATTTTGCCATCATATTTTATCACACTAATTTTAGTGTTCTGAAAACCAACTTGAACAGTACTCGCCATCGATTTGCTGCTTTCACCTTCTTCTCCCATTGCAAACTAACTCCAAATTGTAGAGAAAAATAAATTTGATAGAAAATTCGGAACCACCCAACTGAACCCTAGATCGGATTCCAAATAGATCTCCTATCCACACGAGGAAAGCGAAATCTCCAACGGCAACTCCTAATGCTATCTCCACCAAAGCCTAGAACTCCAAGAACCAAGCTTCACACAAAATCTTCCTCCACCAAACTCCAAAACCCTAGATCTAAAATCTGGGCTCTGATACCACTTGTTGCGCGCAGCGGAAATTTTGACAGCACTTCGGTAGCACAACAAGAGAGTCAGGTCGCAATAAGAATTCTTGTTTCTCAAAGGGAACAAGAATCTGAAGCCTAATATCCTATCAAAGTAGGATATTAGCTCTTCCTCTCGTCAGCTCTAGGACTGCACGTCGAGAGAACCTAAAAAGCTATTACAAATCACACAAAAGCAGTACAACCAATTTTTACGTGGTTCGGCAAATTGCCTACGTCCACGGGGCAAGGAGGGGGAGAGATCTACTAATAGAGGGAGAGAATACAACTACGCTTTACAATCACTCACAATCTAAACCCTCAAATAAACTCTCTCAAATCCCTCACAAACTCTCTCTACAAAAGCACAAAAGGACTGCACCAAGAAAAAAATCTCCTGCTGGAAAATACCCAAAGCCGAACAAACAATTCCCCTGCACAGCGCCAAAGGAAACCAAAGTCTGCCGTATTTTTCTTCCGCAGCCGCAAAATCACGTCCTTGCACACATCAATTCACGAAACCCTAGGCCTATTTATTGAGTTTGAGAAACATTCGGGTGGGCCTTGGTTTCAAAACGCGTCCGACTTCACGCGCGCGGCTTCGTTCACGTGAAATAGTTAGATGCAGATAACCAAAAATATCTTTTGTATTTTAGGGTTAATGATGTACCAATGAAAGTATTAGACAACATATGCCTTTATATTGGGATAATATGGTGAAGTTTATTTCAGAATCTAAAATTAATTTTTATCTTTTTTTAACTTTGGAGACTTACGGTGACAATGGCAAATTGTGTATTTGTGATAACTTTATTTTAACTTTAAAATGTTATAAGTATCATAGTTAATACTAATAAGTCACACAGACATCTAAATCGTAACATTTAATTAATAAGTGTCATAAAACAACAGACAAAAGTAACATATAATAGCCAAAAGTTACAAAAGAGTTACAAATCTGCCAGGAAACGATAGTCTTAGATAGGTTTTAGTGCGTGTGGCTCAGTCATGTCCTTCAGGGTAATGCCTTGAGCATTTAATTGGATGCATATTCTCAAACTGAATGTCTATTCTTAGAATGATTATAGCACACTAGCAATTTACATCCTCGATGCTCTAGAGGGACCAACGGTGTTGTTACGTTGCCCACAATTATGTCGAGGAACAAATATTTTTATAGTAAAGGTCGAGGCACGGCTCAATGATGAAGCGCTAAACACCCATGACATATTTTTCTCTTTCTTGAACATGCAATGACCACGAATATGTTTTGTCTTATCATTAACATATTTAAAAAAGAACTTCTTAGCTAGAGAATAGTGTATAAGAGCCATTAATTCTAACTTTGTTGTGCTTTCAAATTGTTGCCCTTCTCTTGTGATTGCCTCATGCTACCATGTGGCGATCCGTGTCGAGTCGCTTACTATGTCATCCATCGTCCACACATGTTCTTCTTGAGAATTATCGTTTGGAATGATCTTTGATTCTTGGATATAGACTCCAATGACTGTGAGTTTAGAATAGGAAGACTACAAGTTGAATATAATATATGATACATAAAATTCACGTTTAAAAAATAAAAGTAACAAATAATTATAAAAGTGACAAACAACATCTAAATATTAGATGTAAATGCTACAGATCACAAGTAAAATAGAAATGTCACGGTTTGCAATGTAACATGTTTATAACGTTTGAAAGAATTTTCTAAAAACTTACATAAATATTGTTGTTGCCCGCAGCGCACTCATAAAAACTGTATTTAAATACAGAATTACTATAACAGAAATAAAAAAAATAGAGGTCGCGTTTTTTTGCACGGGGTGCACAGTAGTTGAGATAATCTCAAAATGTCTAAATTTGGAGTCAGCCCGCAGCGCACTTATCAAGTCCAATAGGGGCAACACAGCCCACTTATCAAGTCCAATAGGGGCAACTCAGTCAGAAATGGATAATTGACACGTGGCGGCCCCAGCTCTGGAGTCAGTGTTGATTTCGGATGACGTCGACGAGTTTCGGCTGCCACGATAAAACCGTGGATTCGTGCCGCCCAATTCGCCGCGGTACCCTGCCCCCCGCTCTCTCTCTCTCTCTCTCTCCGCCCACCTTTTTCTTTCTTCTCTCTCTCTCTCTCTCCTCGAAACTATAAACTCTCATCCTCTCTCTCTCTCTCACTAAAAACAATCAACCTCTCTCTCTCTCATGGCCGCCTCCAGATTCGCTTCGATCGTTCGCAGATCGACCTTGATCCGACGGCTCTCGACGCCCGCAGGCATCCAGAAGAGCCGTCCTTCGCCGTCCGATCTCGATCTAGGGTTCGTCGCGGGAACCGTGGCTGGGCTCTTCGCCGTCGGCGGTGGGCTGTGGCTGATCCCGACGGGGACTGCCGACAACGAGTCTGGATCCACCAAAGCGCAGAAGCCTAGATTTATTCTCGGAGGTCGGTTGCGTCCTGTTTCTACTCAATTTTTCTTTTTCTTTTTTTTCTTTTTGGGGGAATTATTGATGGAAAATCACGGGGAGCGAGAGCTTGCCATGCTAAATTCCTCGGCTTTATTCATTCATTTTCTTCGTAGCCTCAAATTACGGTGTAGGTTTTGTTATGCAATGATGTTTAGATAATAATATTCAATTGCACGCAAAAATCATACTTTGTCATGTTTAACTATTAATTATTTTGGACCAGTGTGATATAAGTCATAAGATTGTTACTTACTTTGTCATGTTTAACTATTAATTACCTTGTAAAATCAGTGCAAGAAAATCAGAGACGGCTCCGTCCTTTGTAAATCTGAAAACGCCTTGTAAATCAGGTTGCTGTGTGTTAGCCATTTTCTATGTGGCTCGTGAAATGTGGGACTCGCGTTGTGTACACCTATCATATGCATAGTTCGCCCGTCGAAACGTGCTCGCCTGGTTTCAATATCGACGTTACTGAGAGTTGTTTGTCTCTGTTTGCTGTTGCAGAGTCATTTCGAAGGCGAGTGTTCTTTAACTATGAGAAAAGATTGAGGCTGCGAAGTCAGCCCGAGAAGGTATATCCACTTCATTAGCATTTTCCAGCTATCTTGTGAGTTTGCACGGAATGATGATATGAAACATTTTCTCTTTTATTATCAGGACTTTGTTAACCAAACATTAATACTTAATTTTAGAAATGGTTAACTAACTATATTAAATCCTTGCGTATATTTGCTTTAATTTTTACGTAGCTACGCAAAATTGATAATACTTTTGCAGACGTTCACTAGTAGGCATTGACACTGTACA
>BQKN01061098.1:0-21028 GCA_022839385.1 Asparagus kiusianus | reverse complement strand
AGGGACATCCACCAGCACTCCGTAGGTTGCTCCAGCTATCAAGCTGATGAGCTGTACTACAGGGCTGGGGGTGTGGAAAAATCTCGAAAGAGGTACATGCAGGATATGGAGTCCCACTGCCCGTGTGCCAACATTATCAAGGCAGTGCTGTCCGAGTGTTGCTGTGCTCAAACCCCAACAAGAATCTCGGTGTTCGAGAGACTCTCCAGGCCGAAGCGTTTCCGCAAGAAGAAATCGCCCCGCCGAGAGGATGAATACTCGAAAGTGTCAGTCAACATGACCGGCAGAGGGGAATCAACACCACGTCTCAACTTGGATCAGCTTGCCGAGGCATCCCGATGCATGACATGGTTGCGGTCGGGAACCATCAAACGAAACAATTACCCAAGAGTACACAAGGGACTTTCCCTAGAAGAGGAGGAATCCGATGCTGATTCTGATACCTGCTCCGCCGTCGCATCCGACGACACAACTTCAAGTGCAGGCCGACCTTACGAATCGCTCATGATCAGTGCCGAACAGGTGTCGAAGATACTTGAAGAAGCCCTGGCCAAGCAAAAGGAGAGCTTCAAATTTGAAATGGAGATGGCCATGCAGTGAATGAGGGAGATGCACGATCAACAGATCGCGGCAATGACGGCTCACCAAGGAGAACCGAGTCAACGCAATCCGGAGGAGCATGAACGGGAAGGGGATAATGTTAACGTCCCTCCTGTCAACACCAGCACTGGGGGTGGTCCCGCAGAGGATAATGCAAAAGAGGACCATGTCGCCTCACCTAGAAGCCACTCGAAGACCGAGACAAGTGAGGACAGGAAGATGAAAGACCTGGAGAGCAAAATCAATGCGTTGATGAGTGCTCAAGAGGTAAAAAGGTCTGGTATACCCTGCCCCTATCCAAGGGAGTGGGAATCGATCCCATATCCGGCAAAGTTTAATCTGATTAACTTTACGCCGTTTGATGGGAAGGGTTCCCCTACCCAGCATTTAATCTACTTCAAGTCTCATTTAGGAATCATTTCCGGAAATGAGCCCCTCATGGTGCGGTCATTCGTCGGCACTCTTCGCGGAGCTGCCTTCGATTGGTATCGCCGTCTCAAGCCTGGAAGCATCAATGGCTGGGATGACATGGAGGACATGTTTCTAACAAATTTCTTTGATGATGATACCGAAGTTTCAATCGGCACGCTGTTCGATGAAAAGCAAAAGAACGGCGAGACGGTTGAAAACTTCGTGAAGAGGTTCCGGAACAAAGCTATGAATTGCAGGGATCCGGTCAGCGAGGATTTCATCCTTGAGACTTGCCACAACAATTTGACGCTCGACATCCTTGAAGCCATGGGAATGGCGCCATCTAAAACTTGGAAGGATTTGAAGATGCGTGGAGAGAGAGCCGAGCGATTCCTCAAGAGGAAGAAGGCGGAGAGAGGACAAATTCCCAACAATACCCCGCAACCAAATTTTACCCCCAAGGGTAAAGGGAAGGCACATGCGAATGCGGTGGTCGCAAATCAAGTCTTTGAAGTGCAAGCACAATCGCAACAGCAGCAACAGCCGCAGCAGTCGCAGCAGCAGCAACAGAGGGCGCCTCAACAACCCAGGTGGCAGCAACAGCCCCAGAAGCAAAAGGTTGGGGAGCCGAGGTTCCCAAAAGTCTACTCGTTCAAGGAGGATGAAATCCCCGGTATCTTCAAGTACTTGGTCGAGAACAACAAGATCAAGTTGCCGCCGATTCAGGATCAAGAAGATGCCAAGAGGGTCAATGATCCGAAATACTGCGCATTCCACCGAGCGGTGCACCATCCTACCAAGGTATGCTACGCTCTCAAGGATAAAATTCAAGCCCTGATCGATGTTGGGGTCATCACTATGAAACAGCCCAAGGAGAAAAAGGTGGGTGCAAACACCGTATCCATTAGTTTTGGGTCTGTACCCTCGAGTTGGTTCCAACACGAGTCGGTGATCAAAGCGGCGGTGAAGACGGTGAACGATGATCCGCACCAACAGCGTCAGAAAGGGCTTGTGCCACACACAGCCCCAAATGGCGAGATCTTGTGGGTTCATCCGGACTTGATCGCAGATGAACAGTGGGTCGGGACCTCTTCCACAAAGAACAAGAAGAAGTCGAAGAGGAAGGGCAAATCGTGCTACGGTGCTTCTGCCATACCGGGGGTGGATGACGACAGAATTCCAACCTTCCCGCTTTCTGAAGACGAGCAAGAAGCTTTTGTAACCCGGAGTGGGAACGAATATCACTTCAAGTATCCGGATGCTACCGAGCAATTGGGTACCAAAACCCCACCTTCCAAGACGCTGGCAGAACTAGGGATTGCAGCAATTCCCCCAACACCAGCAGCTACGGAAAGAATTCCGCAGAAGGATAAGGGAGAAGAGCCTGTACGTCAAGAAGTTCAGAACCCGAGGCAGTCTCGATTCAATCATCCAATTGGACGAGACAAACCGGGGAATACAAGCTCTCAGCCCCACTTCGACATTATGGCGCAGTTGGCCAACATCCCGGCCAGGATAACTCTATACGAGTTGCTGCGGTTGTCAAAGGATACACGGAAAGCGCTACAAGAAGCCTTGAGTGATTCCGAAGCCTTCTTGACTCGGATCAAGCCATCTTCCGAAGAACCAGAGTCATCAGCTCAGCAATGCAATCTGGCGGCTCATCACTTTCCTCGCATCTCTTTCACCAAAGAAGACATGTAGACGAAGAATTCAAATCATGATAGGCCATTGTACTTCACCGGGCATATTGGCTCCAGCGTTGTCAACCGGATCCAAGTCGATCCGGGTTCCGCTGTGAGCATCACGCTATTCCGATTGATGCATCATCTCGGAATCCCGACTAGCAAATTAGCGTCCACTGGCACGACGATCTACGGATTCAACACCAGCGGGTCTAGGCCATTGGGGAAGGTCCGAATTAAGTGCCAGATCGGGGATTTGAGGTCGGAGGTCACTTGTTATGTGATTGACGCGGAGACATCCTATAATTTACTGTTGGGTCGACCTTGGATCCACGGTAACCTTATAGTCCCGTCAACTCTACATCAGTGCTTCAAATATGTGGGCACAGATAATGAAGTCAAGACGGTGGTCGCGGATAAGCAACCGTTCAAGGGATTGGAGAATTACTTCACCGATTCCCTTTTATACGGCGCTGAATCCGATACTGAACCATCGGCCCAAGGAACGGACAGCGGTGATGAAGCTGATACCGAACCAGGGCTTGATTACGATGGCGGTTTTGTTTTAAACGACATTGTACCCATTGTAATCAATCTTGACGATGATGAATCATCGGAAGATAGTTGTAATTAGCAACTTGCCGAAGAACTATCAATAAACGATGATTTAGAGTACTCGACGGGTCTTGATGATATCACCAACGAACTCTATGCTAACCCTGATTTATATATGCCTCTTCAATCATTTTGTTTGACAAAGAAGCAGGTACACGACCCTTGCGGAACAACGCTTATCATCCCCGCAGGGATTGGGGGTGGAAAGGAGGTCGTCTACGGCAAAGGAAGAGCATCTCCGATACCCGACCACTTCATGGAAGAAGAAGACGACGATGATAAACCAGCCCGTCATCTATCCAAATACGATGCGAAAGCGCGCAACATGATGGAAAGGCACGGGTATGACTTCAAGATCGGAGAGGGTCTTTTCTTTGGTCGAGGTCCACGGGTTCCACCCCGGATGACTTATGTACCGAAGGGAAAACCCGATGATTATTATCGCCACAAAAGAGGTCTAGGCTATGTCTCGTCAGATGATGAGTGTGGCTGGCAAATCATTGACCAAATTGCTAACAAGACTAGGAAGGGATATTCTTCCGACTCTTCGGGTTGGGATTCCGACGCTAGTCTTGGTGAAGTGTTCAAGAAGCTAATGTCGAACATGACTACGGTCGATCCAACGACAATGGAAGAAGATGATGAGATGCCGACATGGGAAGACCCGTGGGTTCATCACTTAAGCATGCAGTATGGCAATCGGTTCGAACAAAGAGAGCCTCCTACCGAAGACCAAGTCGTTCAGGTGAATATGGGAACCGAGGAGAATCCAAAGCCAATATTCATTAGTGACAGCCTCCTACCTGAGGAGAAGGAGGAGTTGATTTCTCTTATCCGGGAGTACATCGATGTATTCGCCTGGAATTATGAAGACATGCCAGGTCTCGACCCAAACATAGCAGTGCATCGTCTCAACATTAAGCCGGAGGTCAAACCAGTCAAACAACAACAACGACGGTTTCGTCCGCAAATGATGGAAGCAATCGAAGCTGAAGTCAAAAAGCTCGTCGATTCAGGATTTATCCGAGAGGAACAACATCCCGAATGGCTTGCCAATATTGTTCCGGTCCTAAAGAAGAACGGGAAGATCCGGATATGCATTGACTTCAGGGATCTCAATGCAGCTTGTCCAAAAGATGATTTTCCTCTCCCCATCACGGATGTTATCATCGACAACACGTGTGGGTTCGAGAGGATGTCTTTTATGGATGGTTTCTCTGGTTACAACCAGATAAAGATGCATCCAGATGATGAGAAGCATACTGCATTTAGGACGCCTCTCGGCGTATTCTGCTACACAGTCATGCCCTTCGGCTTGAAGAATGCGGGTGCTACATATCAGCGAGCTATGTCGAAAATCTTTCAGGAACATCTCCGAAAGACTGTCGAATGCTACGTGGACGATCTGGTCGTGAAAAGTCGTGATAAGAAAGATCACATCAAAGACTTGAAGACCATGTTCGACTTGATGCGGGCCCATCAGTTGAAGATGAACCCTACCAAGTCTTTCCTCGGAATGGCTAGTGGTAAATTCCTGGGGTTCGTCGTCACCACCAAAGGTATTCACATCGACCCGGATAAAGTAAAGGCGATTAATGAATTGCAACCGCCAAGAAATCTCAAAGAGCTCAGAGGACTGCAAGGGCGATTGGCTTATATCCGTCGGTTTATCTCGAACCTTTCGGGGAAATGCCAACCGTTCTCCAGGCTCACAAAGAAGGGCGTGTCATTCGTATGGGACGATGCTTGTCAAAAGGCGTTCGAGAGTATTAAAGAATATCTCTCGAAACCTCCCGTACTCGTTGCACCAAAATCGGGCAAACCGTTCTTGATTTATGTCAAGGCGACGAGCCACTCATTAAGTGCATTGCTTGCACAAGATGACGATAACGGTCACGAGCAAGCAGTATATTACTTAAGCCGAACCATGGTAGGCGCTGAATCTCGATATCCTATGATTGAGAGAGAATGCCTCGCCTTAGTGTTCGCCATCCAGAAGATGCGGCATTACTTAGTTGGACAAACCATCTACGTCATCTCCAAAGTTAACCCGGTCCGAATGTTCATGACTCAACCGGCTTCCATGAGCTGGCGATTAGCGAAGTGGGCTCTACTCTTGTCCCAATACGATCTGCACTTCAAACAGCAGAAGTCAGTAAAAGGACAAGCCATCTGCGATCTCCTGGCAGCTAATCCAACGACGGACGCCGCCGAGATATATGACGACTTACCTGATGAAACCCACGAAGTCAACGCAACTTCGCACCAACAAGTGTGGCGTTTGTACTTCGACGGCGCTTCACGAGCAGCTAATGCCGCAGGTACTCCTGGATGTTCTAAGGTCTCCTCCGGAGTTGGAGTAGTCTTAGTTTCCCCAGGAAAACATGTGATGCCTCGAGCCTACTCATTAACTGAGCCGTGCTCGAATAACGTAGCAGAGTATAACGCACTGATTATAGGACTCAACTTTGCTAAAGAGCTGGGGGTTGAGTATCTCGAAGCTTTCGGTGATTCTCAACTAATAGTCAAACAAGTCCAAGGGGAATATGAAGTTCGAAGTCAGGATCTAATCCCGTATCACAAGATAGCGGTAGAACTGGCAGAATCGTTTGAAGGATTCTTCATCGAGCACGTTCCGCGGTTGCAGAACACCTACGCAGACGCGTTAGCAGCTTTAGCTGTATCCCTGGCACAACCACCCGGAACAGAGCAATTTGTTACGGTAGGAACTCACCAACTCTTAGTGCCACTTTATGATGAAAATGGCAGGGAGGAAGAGGCCCAAGAGGTGCACACAACTCAGGCTGAGTTCGAACCTCGGGATTGGCGATTCCCCATCATCGACTACGTCCTACATGGAATCTTGCCAGAAGACGTGAAGGAGAGAGAGTCGATCAGACGAAGAGCTCCAAGATTCTACTATAATACGGAGAATCGAACGCTATACCGCAGGGGGTATGATGGCATGCTGGCACGTTGCCTATCAACCAAAGAAGCTGAAGAAGTGCTTAAAGAGGCACATGAAGGAGAGTGCGGTGCACACCAACCGGGTCCCAAGCTTTATGATCGCATCAGGAGAATGGGATACTTTTGGCCCTCCATGATGCACGAGGCAATTGTATACGCCCGGAAGTGTCACGCGTGTCAGGTACACGCGAATTACATGCACCAGCCTCCGGAACATCTACATCCTTCGGTTATGTCGTGGCCGTTCGAGACCTGGGGAATGGACATTGTTGGTCCTATAAATCCCCCCTCAGTCAGAGGTGACCGGTTCATCCTAGCAATCACCGATTACTTCTCCAAATGGGCTGAGGCAGTTCCACTCAGAGAAGTCAAGACGAGCAACGTCATTGCATTCATCAAGCACCATATCATTTACCGGCATGGTGTTCCAAGACGAATCATACACGACAACGGTCCTCAATTTATCAGCAACGCCTTCATAAGGTTCTGCGAAAAGTTCAAAATTCAGGACATCTCGTCAACAGCCTATAACCCCACAGCAAACGGGTTAGCTGAAGCCTTCAACAAGACTATCATAAAGCTCTTATCAAAGCTTGTGAGAAATAACAAGCGAGATTGGGATGATAAGCTCGGCGCAGCTCTATGGGCCTATCGTACCACGGTGCGTACACCGACCGGCGCCACCCCATACTCATTGGTGTATGGATGTGAAGCCGTTCTCCCTCTAGAAGTTCAAATTCCATCTCTTCGGATCGCTCTTGCAACCCAGATGACGACCGAAGAACAGCATCAGAAGCGCCTCGAAGAACTCGAGATGCTCGATGAAAAGCGCCTGGAAGCTCAACAGCACATCGAGTTTTACCAAGCCAGGATTTCTCGAGCCTTTGACAAAAAGGTTCGACAAAGGAGTTTTAAGGAAGGGGACTTGGTCTTAACTGAGAAACGTCCTATGATCCTTAATTCCAAGAAGAAAGGCAAATTTGAACCCAAATGGGAAGGACCGTTCGTAGTGGAAACAGTCTACTCGAACGGCGCCTATCGTCTAGTCACCAAAGATGGTGACCGACTCATGATGCCAATAAATGGCAAATTTCTGAAGAGATACTATCCTTAGTATCCTCAGAAGAATTGAGGTACCGGGAAGTTCCCGGAAGAATACCACATCGGGGTATTCTTAGGGATAACCCGGTCGCTGATGAACAAGAAAATCAATGTTCGAATTCCGAATGTTCTTGTTTGTCAGAATCTGACTCTCACAAGTACTCTTTTGCTGAGATGAGATTTAATCATTCGATAGATTGATCTCCCCTCGTGAAACTTTCAGTGGTTTTTGACTACTCATAGTCTCTACCACACAATTCCCTTGGTCAAACCTTACTACAGTTAGAACCAAAGCCAAATTCCCCTCTCGATTCCGTCAATGAACGAGAGGTCCACAAATCGAGCGGTCAAACCTTCTTTCGGTTATGATCATTCTTACACTCCCCACTTGGTCAAACCTTATGACAGTTAGGGCCACAGCCAAAATCCCCTCTCGATTCCTCCATCGAACGAGAGGTCCACTTTCAATTCAAATGACCAAACCTTACGACAGTTAGGGTCGTTTGAACCTTTCGATTCGATAACCAAACCTTACGACAGTTAGGGTTATCCGAATCTTTTCGATTCTCGGAGCGGAGATCCCACTCTTAGTCTCACCTGTCGGATCCTGGGGGTGGAGATCCCACCTTGAGTTTCCTTTCCTGCTGAAGATAGAATATAAAATTCTTCCTCTTCAGAGTCGAATGACCAAACCTTACGATAGTTAGGGTCGTTTGAACCTTTCGATTCGATAATCAAACCTTACGACAGTTAGGATTATCCGAATCTTTTTGATTCTCGGAGTGGAGATCCCACTCCTAGTTTCACCTGTCGGATCCTGGGGGTGGAGATCCCACCTCGAGTTTCCTTTCCTGCTGAAGATAAAATATAAAATTCTTCCTCTTCAGAGTCAAATGACCAAACCTTACGACAGTTAGGGTCATTTGAACCTTTCGATTCGATAATCAAACCTTACGACAGTTAGGATTATCCGAATCTTTTCGATTCTTGGAGTGGAGATCCCACTTCCAGTCCCCCACTTTCCCCTGTCTTTGCTTTTAGAAAAGACAGAGATGAAGTCAGCGCCTAACGCGCGTTGCCGGGTAGTCTTTCCCGTGAGAAAGACGAAGTCTATGTATTCAAAATCATAGCACTAAGTCTAAGAGAAGCAATTTTCTTAGCGCAACGTTACATGCGGAACAGATTTAGATAATCCGCATGCTAGCCCGATTCAAACGGTAGTCGGTAAAGGCACGTCAAACCCGTTGAGGGCTGGGGGTTTGCCAAAAACCCCAAAGTCTATACTTAACACGTATAGCCGGTTTAAAATCTTTTGCCGACCGAAAAAAGTTACCAGGGTCTAAACCTGGGGAATTTTATCCCGAAGCCTAAGGAGGGATAAGTCATCGCCTAATACGCGGTGCAAGGTACCCTTTTCCCTATAAAAATGATGGAGTTTACGAATTCAAAGTCATAGCATTAAGGGCTCGGGGTGTACCAAAACATCATGTAAAAAGAAGCAAATAGGGAGTCTCTAATAAAAGATCAAGACAAAAGCATACAACAATAAGTTCGTCAACCCGAAGGCAGCTGACGACTAAGAATATGAGACTCTAAACCAGAGAGCCTGTCCATATAGCTCTGCTCGAACTCCGCCTGCAAGCTAGCTCGGACAGAATCCTCGGAACTGCTCAGAACCTCCGCAGCTTCAGTTCGCAGCTTCATCAATCCCTCCTGCGTTGATCCCAGCTTGTCGAGTGTCCATTCACGAGAACGCTCCAATCCAACCAGGTCCTCGGTGATTATAGCAGCAGACTCTTCAGCACGTCCCAAGGCCTCCTTCAGCCTAGCTATCTCTGCACGAGTAGAATCTAGGGAGCTGAGTAACTCGCCTTTGCTGGTGTCCTTCTTCGCCAGGTTGGCCATCAGCTGCGTAACAGATTGCTCACGGGCCCGAAGCTCGCTGCCGATGGAAGATCTCAAGTCACGCCACTGAGTCATTCTATCCTCTATCTGAGAGGACATGAAAGAAGAAACTCCACCAGCCTTCAAATCCCTCAACTCTCGAACCTCTGACTCCAGAGCAGCAAAATCAGCAGTGAAGGAATCAGCCAACTCTAGGTGTCTTTCTTCCCTCATCATCAGCATATGGCGAGAAAAGGAACGCTTGAACTGGTCAAAGCAGTATCCTCGGAGAAGGAGTTTCTCAATCATGCCATTATAAAAGGCGATGAAGAAGCTGAGGTCCGCGCGAAAGATCTCCCTATCAGGATCATTGTCGGCCAAAAGGACACGAACACACTCGTGTAAGGATGATCGAGCTCCTGCAAGCAGCGGTGGGGAAAATTAAGAGATTATCAAATATGACAAGGAAACCCAAAGGGAAATTCGAAGTATACCTGTACTGGCGGAAGTTCCCTCGGGTGGAAGCACGGTAGACTCTGAGATAACAAGAGGATTAGCCATGAAGGGTGTATCGACCCCTGCAGGCGAATCAGTCGTATCTCTCGGCTGTAGCAAGGAGACATGGCTCCCAAGCAAACTATCAGCCCCAGAAACTGCAGTAGCATCAGGTGCAATGCCTGGTCCTACAGTTATATCTCTTCATTAGTCAAAATGGAAATTTAGGCAAATAAAGAGAATAAGGGTGATAAGATCATCGGCATACTCGCAAGTCCACCATCTTCTAGAACACGGGGAGGGTCGGTAGTCAAAGGAGAATTAGTCCTAGTGGCTGATGATGTACCTGTGAGTGTATCGCTCGTAAAGGGCGGTCCCGCAGTTCCTTTGGCGGCCTGTTCAGCCAGCATATCGACTAGCAGCCCAGCGTCAGGACCGCAGAAACTCGGCGCAGAGGCATTCCCCTGGTCGTCAAAACCTACATCATGAAAGGATTCACCCTCAGTCGAGTTCTCTTTCCCCATGACCAAAAGAGATATTATCAGATGCAGGTATACCTGAGTAAGAAGCAGTGGGCTCGACACTATACTCTGGCCCAAGATCAATGTTCAAATCGATGCCCAGAGAACCGTCATGAAGGGCGTCGCACATCTGCTGCACGAAGCAATCCATGTTTTCTGGACTAGGGGATACAGGAGGCAATGGGAGTTCACCCTCTTCAAGGAACTCTGGAACATAAGGCATGGTTACGAATTCCAGAAGGAAGATCATGCTAAAACAATAAAAATGACGGAAGGTTACCTTCCTCCCTGTCGGCAAAGCCTTCGGAATCTACTCCATGAGAGCGTTGATCAACAGGAGGTCTATAGGCAATCTTCTTCCTTTTCAAAGGACCACCCCTCTTGGAACCGACGGGACGATTGTGCGAAGTTTGTCCACCAAACTTAGATTTCGCACGACGTGAAGCGAGAGGTTCATGGTCGTCGGCCGATCCACTTGAAACAACAAGGATTATTTTATGTACCAAAGTTGAGGAGAAGGGAATCAAGAAGCATGACAAACCTGCATCAAGTTCTACTTGGTCGGTGTCTATGCCCATTTCCTCCTCACAAGCTTCATCACCATCCGCAGGAAGGTGCTCTCCATCAACTCTGCTTGAAGGAGGAGATTGAGCAGGCCTCTTCCCCTGCTTCCGAGCAGCCGCCATAGCAGCCTGGACCAAGTGCTCGGACTCTAACTCCGAAAGGCTCTTTACACCTATGGATTCATAAGCCGAAAGGAACCACTTGCAGCTGAGGAAGGTAATCATCGGCTTGCGCTTATACGAAGGAAGAGCAAACTGAGCCCCGGTGCAGCCAACCATGGTCCATAGCCACGCTCGTATACCGTCAACAAGCCCTCCCTTAACCTGTAAACCCCGGCTCGGATTCCCAACGTATAGTTGGTCATAGCCAAACTGCCGAGCAAAGCGACAGGGAAGGTAAGGCTCTATGTGACACCAGTTCTTCACCCGGAGAACAAGATACCCGACACGGATGTTCACCAACCAGCGAAAGCAACCGACGTCAAGAACAGTCCGGTTAGTTCGAGGTTTCTCCATATCAGTCATCTCCTCGCCATAACGTCCCGAGAAGTGAGGAAAGCACTTGAAGAGCTCCCAACTCCGACGAACTTGAAGTGCTTGTTGTACATCTTCAAATTTCTTCCCAAGCCACCTACTCCTCTCCAACAGTTGTAGGAAAGGAACGGGAGCATCAACGGCGCTGGGCGCCGACATCAAGTCCGGACGGTGAAGAACGAACCACGCCATCAAGTAAGCGTAGGGAAGCTCAACCTTCGGACAAATAAGCTCAGTTGATGGCTCAGGACCCACCTGTGTAAGGATGCTGACTACACTCCTAAGCCTGCAATGGATACTCGCAACCATCGCTGGAAGCAGAGAAAGCTCCCTCCCATAAGCCAGCTGGACCGCAGGGAAGAGCACCTCGAGAGGTAGAGCGTCTGAAGATTGGTACGGAACGACACACTTCTTCAGCCAAAGAGCAAGGTAGCCTGCTAACAAAGAACGGGGCTCAATAGGCTTATATGCACGACGAAGAAATGAACGAAATTTGGTTCCTGCCGAAAAAGCTCCCTCAGCACTGGCGATAGTATAAGAACGGGCCTCGGCCCTCTCCATCAGCTCATTAATGGCAGCAGGGGTCAAAACATCTAACTCATGCATAGGCTCCCCGGAATCATCCTCCAAATTAGGGAACAGGTAAAGAGCAAACTGCCTCAAACTGATTTGCTTCTTCTTCTTCGCCAGGGGAGAAGTCTGTATCAAGGAGGTATAATAGTGGCAAGTGAGGTCCCAGAGTGTATTATACATATCTGGAGTATCTTTCTTCAACCGCTCCAACTGCTGGCTTGAAGGAAAGTACTCCTGATACGGACAATCCCCCATCAGAAGGCCGGAAACCTGGTGCATCTCATGAAGAGCCAACCCTAGCTCTCCGCCACTGGTCAAAAAGGTGTTGCTATCAGGCATATATGTCTCGACCAACGCCATGAAGTGACGGCAGCTAACTGGAAGTCCGAGCATGGTGGCTCGTATGGGCGTATATAATCCACTGCTCTTTAAGTCTCTCTCCCAGCGTCCCAGGACATAACTGGTCAAGCGGGCCCACCATCCCTTAGCCAGTGAGGAAGCCCAACCATAACATCTGTACTCCGGGTGAGGTAACTGTCTTCCAAGCTGAGCTAGACGGTTCTTCACGGTAAGAGCGGCCGCCGATACCTCACCTGGGGGTGCGGTATCAAGACCCATGATCCCGGGTCGAAGGCCGCAAACGGATTGATACCCAAGAGAACCGGGATTCTTATGGTGAGAAATGTATCCGCACTGAACGTGGATAGCAGCGTTGGTAAGAGGCCAGGACATCTGTCGCCCCACAGCCTGTCCCTCCAAGTTAGTAAAAGAACACTGGCGAGGAATAGAGGGGATATATAAAAAAGCTCCCTCGTCAAGGGTCAGCCAGTGCTCCTCAGCAAGAGTTAGCGCAGCAGGATCCTCGGTGTGATCCCCGAATAAAAAAATCTGGCTTCTTTAAAGCCTCAGTAGAAGTAGCATCTGCAGTGAGGGGAGCATCGGTGATAAGCTGGCGTAAACAGTGACGCCCTCCATCCCTTATCAAGCGACAGAAGTCGTCTGAACGATCTCGGCCGAACTGCGGAAGTGGATCGATGATCTGCCGGGCGGAAGCTGAAGAGAACACTTCCTTGCTACAACCTGTGGGGACATGGTGAGGAAGGCTACCCCCGGGAAACTCGACTGCAACAAACCACAAAGCATAGAGTCAGAAAATCTGTCTCATAAAAACAAGATGAGATCATTTAACGGATCATTGGAGAGACGATCTCGAGTGTCCTACACCAGGGGAACGGTATGTATCATCACGTAGATAGTGTGATAACACGCACCGGTCTCCAAAGTGCAAGACAACACGAGATCGCCCTAATATATCCGAAGACTTGAATTGGCTAAAGCAAAACAAGTCTGAAACCTTAACCCCCGCGGGAGGGGTATCGGTTCTTCCTTCATGACCCGCGAGAGGTCAATCCGGGATACAGAAAATCAAAATCCTCACCCCCATAAAAAGAAGCCGCTGAAGAAGATACAGCGGAAGCCTCCTCCTCGCTGTGCTGCGAGTGGGAGCAACTCCTGGAAAGCTGAGCACGACGAGAAGACATCACAAATCTGCAGTGAAGAGCAGTACATCAGGTACAATATATAATACACGAAATATCGAAAAAGGGGAAATTAAGCACTTGGACTTGAAATCCTATAAACAAATAGGATTTTGTAGTTAAAGTCTAATTAAACCTACGAATTTCGTACACGCGGGACGATAATCGTCGTTTCGCGGTAAAATTTTGGTGAAATACCCAAAATACCCCCTGTGCTCAAGGCCAAGTTCGGGTCAAGGACACATGCGATTCGGGTCATGGTCATCATACTTGATCATCTAACATCCCGATACCCTATAACATTGATCAAATTTTGCAAACAAGCCCTTTTGCAGAATTTGGTCAATTTTACATAAAAGTCCCTCCACGAGCTTTTGGTTTTGCATCCACATGTCTTTACCAAAAATTTGATCAAGAATTTGGGGTTTTAAACAATTCAGATTTCAGCCCCAAATTCGTGGCTTTTTTTGCAAATAAGCCCCCAAAATTTTTAATGGGCTATTTTGCAAATAACCCCCTCAAACAACTCTTCAACCCTTTTTGCATAAAGCACCACATTCCTTCATCAAAGGGACACAAACCCAATTCCCAAAACTTCAGTTCATGTTTGCATAAAGCCCCCACGAAATTTCAGTCCCATTTTGCAAATAAACCCTCCAAAATTTCGGCTTTTGCAATAAACCTCCCCAAGAGTATATTGCATACATAATCCCTAGCCTATTTGTAAGCATAAAAATGCAAATTTTACAAAGGAATAGGAGGATGGAGGAGGAGATCTTACCCAAATCAAATGAGTTTCCCTTGGAGCTTGGAAATGGAGGCCAAGACCTTCGTTTGGAAGAGGAGAAAAATCCGGCAAATGGGTACCCACCAAAACCCGAGCTTTCTCGTGATTAGATGAGTTCTTCAAAGCATTAATGGAGAAGCTTGAGGAGGAAGAAGAAAACCGAATGAAGAAGGGGGGGGCTCGGTTTTGAGGGGGGAGAGTTCTCTCTTGAATTTCAAATTAGAGGAGGAGAGGGGGGACCATAAGACAACCATGCACAAAAAGACAAAAGGAGAGAGGGGGGGACCACTAGGGGTGAAACACCCCTAGGGGTGTCTCGGCATTGCCGAGACACCCCCAAGGGTGTCTCGGCATTGCCGAGACACCCCATGGGTGCCTCGGCAATGCCGAGGCACCCCGGGGTGTTTCGCCCGGGATTTGACCCCCTAGACGGCCTTTTGACCCCCCGGTGCGATGTTTTGACTTCCCGAATGATTTTTTTCGATCCCCCGATATCTTTGAAAATGTCCATTCTCCGCCAATGGTTGAAAATATGGGTGAACTTCACACATCAACCTTTCGACGGTTCGAAACCCTAAGGCGAACGCCGGTCAACGCGTAGCCTTAGGTCAACGCCGGACAGCGCGTTGCGACAAAAGTCAACACGTAGCGACGAAAGTCAACACGTGGCGACGAAGGTCAACCCAAGCGGTTACAAAACCCTAAGGCGGACGCCGGTCAGCGCGTAGCCTTAGGTCAACGTCGGACAGCGCGTTGCGACAAAAGTCAACACGTGGCGACGAAAGTCAACACGTGATGGCAAAAGTTAACCCAAGCGGTTCTGAAACCCTAAGGTGGACGCCGGTCAACGCGTAACCATAGGTCAACGCCGGACAGCGCGTTGCAGCAAAAAGTCAACACGTAACGACAAAAGTCAACACGTGAAGACGAAAGTCAACCCAAGCGGTTCGAAACCCTAAGGAAGACGCCGGTCAACGCGTAACCTTAGGTCAACGCCGGACAGCGCGTTGCAGCAAAAAGTCAACACGCAGCGACGAAAGTCAACGCATGACGACGAAAATCAACCCATGCGGTTCAGAACCCTAAGGGCGAACGCCGGTCAACGCGTAACCCTAGGTCAACGCTAACCAGTGCGTTGCGACAAAAAGTCAACCCACAGTGATCCGAAACTCCAGGTCAACACGATGTGACAGGGATAGTAAGTTCAAAAGTCAACCGAATGACATGAGCCAAACTCAACTCACCAGCTGTAGACTCGAGACTCCAACGACGGCCAAGCGATAAACGCAGCGCCGGAACAACTTCGGTTATTCGACAAAGCACCAGATAAACCGAAAATCGAAGGAGCCGAGAGTTGAAGCGACCCACAGGTCCCTTAGGCCGACTGAAGGCTGGACCAATCATATCCAAAGTATTCCGGTCTCTTCTATAAAGGAAACGAGTCCGAAACACTTTGGAGGGGGTATCTGTAGGCATCGAAAATTGCCAATAGGTCCCCGCACACGGCTCAGCGTTAACGAGCGACGATTGAACGTCACTACCCGGTTCACAAGAGTTAAAATGACGTCGGTGAGCGCCTGAAGTGAACCGACGAACCACGTGAGCCGACGGAATCTCAGAACTATGGGGATACGGATTGACCGAAAAACCCCGCGACCACCGCAATTGGGCCAACGCCCGCCATGCCCCGATCACCCCACGAATAATCCAACCATCGGGGCCTACAGAGCTCGCCGTCACGATTCCAACGCATCCGAAATTACTCAAATCCGAGCTCGGACGAAAAGTCAACGGCGGGACAACGGCGGAATACCCGGTAGCGTCTCGGATGACATGAAACACCCCGGGGGTGTCTAAAAAAATCCGAGACACCCCAAAGGTGTCTCGGAAAAACCAAGACACCCCAGGGGTGTCTCGGAAATTTTGAGACACCCCATGGGGTGTCCTTAGCCATTTCAGCCCCCCCCTCCTTGTTTCCTATAAATAGGCCCTCTAGGCCTCCATTCTCTTGGCTTGGATTTTTGGAGAGGAATTTCTGGTCTTGGGTTTAACCTCGAGATCTGAAATTTCTGAGAAGAGCAGCGAAGCCCTGCCGGATCGAGGAGTGAGATTCTGCACCAGTCCCCCTTCATTCACCTCTCTCATCCTTAGTGTTGCCCATTAGCGGTGACCACTAAGAAGAGCTAGTGCCTCGTTTAACCGAGACATAAGCTTTACACTTCTGAGATCTCACGCGGATCGACGAAGTTCTGTTTCTGAATCCCACGCGGATAGACGAAACTCTGTCGGATTTCCCGGAAAGGATCTTGAAGAGTCGGCGGTCCACGGATATCAACATCCCCGTCACAGGCCAACAACCCACGCAAGCGAGACCGAACCAAAACGGGATCTCGTGTTTATTTTCAGAAGAGTTGTAACCTTTGGTTTTCATTTTTTTTTACTCTGTTGTAATGCCTGAAGTTGTAACAGATACCAAATCAATGAAAACAGCAACTTTTCACGAAAACAAGCTGGCGACCACAGTGGGAGCCGCCGACCTCGCTGCCGAGATCGGAGTGACGCAACCGGCCTTCAAGATCCGGGTGAATGAAGAGGTCGAGTACGAGTTCGACCAGCAGAAGTATGAAGAGTACCTCTCCTCCTCCTCCTCCAGATCTGCCTCTCCGCACCGGCGCAGGAAGAACCCATCTCCAAAAAGGGCTTGCGGGATCTCCAACTCCTCAATCCAAGACCCCGCCGTCGCTGCTGCTACACTTGCACCACACAACGGCCTCGCGTCGATCAGTGTGGTCAAGAACGTAGATCCAACAGCACCAAAGGCAATGGGTGATGCTGCTCCAACTCCATCAAAAAGGGCGATCCAAAGACGCCGCCAACGCCTCGCTCAACAGCTCGCCAGGGCTAAGGAGTCGAAAGATGGAGTGCGCTATACAGAGGATCTGAAGTCGAGGCAGCGACAAGAGCAACGGCAAGCAATCAACCTCCCCTCCAAAACAGAAGCAAGTGAGTGGATCCGCGTCAAGAGGAACCGCTCCACGCTCGAGGAGCGAATCAAGAAGCGCCGCGCTCTACTTGCACACGCCCGGCTCCTCCTAAAGAAGGCAGAGGAGATGCAGCAAGGAACGGTGGTCAAAACACCGTCTACAAGCAAACTGGTGTGGGTACGCAAAACAAACCCAACACCTCAAACCAAGAAGGGCAAGATTATCGCCCAAAGTTCAACCAAATCAGAGCCTACTCCTCCTGTACCGGCACCCTCAACAGGGCCAGGTAAAAAAGGGGATCATTCAAGATCCCAGGTTCCTTTGACGAGTCGCCTCGGTCCCCTACCGGAAAACCGGGGAAGAATACCCGTCAAAGAACGGCTGGGACCATTGAAAGGTCCCCAAATTAAAAACCAGACTGGGGGTGGAATCAATCCCCCCAAGAAAGATGAAAAAGGGAAAGCCCCTATCACCGACCGCACTGAGTTGCGAGTCGAACTGAAAGAGCCCGTTCGATTTCTACGCTCTCAAAAGCGTAAAATTGAACGGGCCACTCTTGAAAAATCTAACCAATTTTTGCATTCCCAAAGGGAAACACACTCGTCTGAGGATGAGCGTGTTATACCGAGGGACATCCACCAGCACTCCGTAGGTTGCTCCAGCTATCAAGCTGATGAGCTGTACTACAGGGCTGGGGGTGTGGAAAAATCTCGAAAGAGGTACATGCAGGATATGGAGTCCCACTGCCCGTGTGCCAACATTATCAAGGCAGTGCTGTCCGAGTGTTGCTGTGCTCAAACCCCAACAAGAATCTCGGTGTTCGAGAGACTCTCCAGGCCGAAGCGTTTCCGCAAGAAGAAATCGCCCCGCCGAGAGGATGAATACTCGAAAGTGTCAGTCAACATGACCGGCAGAGGGGAATCAACACCACGTCTCAACTTGGATCAGCTTGCCGAGGCATCCCGATGCATGACATGGTTGCGGTCGGGAACCATCAAACGAAACAATTACCCAAGAGTACACAAGGGACTTTCCCTAGAAGAGGAGGAATCCGATGCTGATTCTGATACCTGCTCCGCCGTCGCATCCGACGACACAACTTCAAGTGCAGGCCGACCTTACGAATCGCTCATGATCAGTGCCGAACAGGTGTCGAAGATACTTGAAGAAGCCCTGGCCAAGCAAAAGGAGAGCTTCAAATTTGAAATGGAGATGGCCATGCAGTGAATGAGGGAGATGCACGATCAACAGATCGCGGCAATGACGGCTCACCAAGGAGAACCGAGTCAACGCAATCCGGAGGAGCATGAACGGGAAGGGGATAATGTTAACGTCCCTCCTGTCAACACCAGCACTGGGGGTGGTCCCGCAGAGGATAATGCAAAAGAGGACCATGTCGCCTCACCTAGAAGCCACTCGAAGACCGAGACAAGTGAGGACAGGAAGATGAAAGACCTGGAGAGCAAAATCAATGCGTTGATGAGTGCTCAAGAGGTAAAAAGGTCTGGTATACCCTGCCCCTATCCAAGGGAGTGGGAATCGATCCCATATCCGGCAAAGTTTAATCTGATTAACTTTACGCCGTTTGATGGGAAGGGTTCCCCTACCCAGCATTTAATCTACTTCAAGTCTCATTTAGGAATCATTTCCGGAAATGAGCCCCTCATGGTGCGGTCATTCGTCGGCACTCTTCGCGGAGCTGCCTTCGATTGGTATCGCCGTCTCAAGCCTGGAAGCATCAATGGCTGGGATGACATGGAGGACATGTTTCTAACAAATTTCTTTGATGATGATACCGAAGTTTCAATCGGCACGCTGTTCGATGAAAAGCAAAAGAACGGCGAGACGGTTGAAAACTTCGTGAAGAGGTTCCGGAACAAAGCTATGAATTGCAGGGATCCGGTCAGCGAGGATTTCATCCTTGAGACTTGCCACAACAATTTGACGCTCGACATCCTTGAAGCCATGGGAATGGCGCCATCTAAAACTTGGAAGGATTTGAAGATGCGTGGAGAGAGAGCCGAGCGATTCCTCAAGAGGAAGAAGGCGGAGAGAGGACAAATTCCCAACAATACCCCGCAACCAAATTTTACCCCCAAGGGTAAAGGGAAGGCACATGCGAATGCGGTGGTCGCAAATCAAGTCTTTGAAGTGCAAGCACAATCGCAACAGCAGCAACAGCCGCAGCAGTCGCAGCAGCAGCAACAGAGGGCGCCTCAACAACCCAGGTGGCAGCAACAGCCCCAGAAGCAAAAGGTTGGGGAGCCGAGGTTCCCAAAAGTCTACTCGTTCAAGGAGGATGAAATCCCCGGTATCTTCAAGTACTTGGTCGAGAACAACAAGATCAAGTTGCCGCCGATTCAGGATCAAGAAGATGCCAAGAGGGTCAATGATCCGAAATACTGCGCATTCCACCGAGCGGTGCACCATCCTACCAAGGTATGCTACGCTCTCAAGGATAAAATTCAAGCCCTGATCGATGTTGGGGTCATCACTATGAAACAGCCCAAGGAGAAAAAGGTGGGTGCAAACACCGTATCCATTAGTTTTGGGTCTGTACCCTCGAGTTGGTTCCAACACGAGTCGGTGATCAAAGCGGCGGTGAAGACGGTGAACGATGATCCGCACCAACAGCGTCAGAAAGGGCTTGTGCCACACACAGCCCCAAATGGCGAGATCTTGTGGGTTCATCCGGACTTGATCGCAGATGAACAGTGGGTCGGGACCTCTTCCACAAAGAACAAGAAGAAGTCGAAGAGGAAGGGCAAATCGTGCTACGGTGCTTCTGCCATACCGGGGGTGGATGACGACAGAATTCCAACCTTCCCGCTTTCTGAAGACGAGCAAGAAGCTTTTGTAACCCGGAGTGGGAACGAATATCACTTCAAGTATCCGGATGCTACCGAGCAATTGGGTACCAAAACCCCACCTTCCAAGACGCTGGCAGAACTAGGGATTGCAGCAATTCCCCCAACACCAGCAGCTACGGAAAGAATTCCGCAGAAGGATAAGGGAGAAGAGCCTGTACGTCAAGAAGTTCAGAACCCGAGGCAGTCTCGATTCAATCATCCAATTGGACGAGACAAACCGGGGAATACAAGCTCTCAGCCCCACTTCGACATTATGGCGCAGTTGGCCAACATCCCGGCCAGGATAACTCTATACGAGTTGCTGCGGTTGTCAAAGGATACACGGAAAGCGCTACAAGAAGCCTTGAGTGATTCCGAAGCCTTCTTGACTCGGATCAAGCCATCTTCCGAAGAACCAGAGTCATCAGCTCAGCAATGCAATCTGGCGGCTCATCACTTTCCTCGCATCTCTTTCACCAAAGAAGACATGTAGACGAAGAATTCAAATCATGATAGGCCATTGTACTTCACCGGGCATATTGGCTCCAGCGTTGTCAACCGGATCCAAGTCGATCCGGGTTCCGCTGTGAGCATCACGCTATTCCGATTGATGCATCATCTCGGAATCCCGACTAGCAAATTAGCGTCCACTGGCACGACGATCTACGGATTCAACACCAGCGGGTCTAGGCCATTGGGGAAGGTCCGAATTAAGTGCCAGATCGGGGATTTGAGGTCGGAGGTCACTTGTTATGTGATTGACGCGGAGACATCCTATAATTTACTGTTGGGTCGACCTTGGATCCACGGTAACCTTATAGTCCCGTCAACTCTACATCAGTGCTTCAAATATGTGGGCACAGATAATGAAGTCAAGACGGTGGTCGCGGATAAGCAACCGTTCAAGGGATTGGAGAATTA